>CABFOW010000809.1:60496-97232 GCA_902141385.1 Timema californicum | reverse complement strand
TTTTTTTTTTTTTTTTGCACAACTATTCTCTTTCTTGTGTTAGTTTTGTTACTTTCCTCGTTTTGTGACCGTGTTCATAATGGTGATGTGGTTGGGAAATAGAGAAATTGATGCTATTTCTAAGTTTTCAGAATATTATTATTTAATGTAAGGCTGAAGGGGAAGTAAGCTGAGTTGAATATTTTTACAGTTTGTTTTTTAACAAAGCACAATTTTTGTCAGAATAAATAAAATATATCTTCATTTGACACGTTTGCTTTAGTAAATTTTAGTTGTCAATCTGAGCATATCTTGAATATTCTTCATGGTCTCCAAGGAACTCGAACAAGGACTTCTTATCTCCATTTTAAAAATCCCGGTCAAATTTTAGGACTACCAAGACAAATATTCAAGCTCTGTTGAGATAATTATTTGTTGAAAATCAAACTAAACAAATTCACTGAAGTGTTTATTTTTGTATTTTATTAACAACAACAACAAAATGTTTTCTCTATGAGAACTGTAAAAATACGGATGTTTCCTCGTGTACTTTTCCATCTCACGTTAAGAACCAAATTAATTTGATGAAAACTCACGATTGTAAATAAACAAATATTATTATTTAGAATATATAAGTAATAAGTTGTCCCAAGTATGAGAGTAAATGTTTAACAACAACATCGGATGTAGCTTAACCTAAGGCGTTAGTCTCGTGATAAACTGTACTGCCAATAACGAAGTCTTATTTCGGCAAGGTGTAGTTTCCGACACGTGATTTTCAATCCTCTCTCTAAGCTAATATGGGTGTATTTACCAGGTTGGAGTTTTAACGTAATAATAAATAAAACACCTGCAAGCTACTAATAAATAACTGATGTAATCACTATTTTTAGTACTGAGAGCTTAATAAAATTTAATTTTCATTGTTCCAGTAAGAACAAGTTAATTTTTTTAATACGATGTCTTATTATTTATCTGAATTACACACATACGTAATAATTACATTAATGTTTTAGTGATGAGGAAGGTTGAATTTAAAGAAATCGTACCCAGTTTTCGTGGAAGAAAAATAGAAAACAATTTTGGGAAAAAAAACACACTCGGTACAGCCAACAGGGATTCGAACTGCGATCTCTTTGTCATCAGCTCTCTAGTTAGGGCAATGATGACGCCTTAGACTATGTGGCCACTGATGTGGGCTACAAGCCAAATTAACTCATTAAGTTGTGGAGTACTGACATAAATATAAATTTTGCTACGGCCACAGTTGAACAAAACTTGCTCATTCTCGTATATTAAAACTAGTTTCACGTTTCCATTAGAGTTAATTAATTATTTAAAATTAAATTAAGAAATTAATCAAAACGATAACATAGGTGTACTTAAATTATACATTTAACTGATTGATTAATAGCAGTAATATATGAGGTCCTCATTAGTAATCTATTAGTAACGAAACCAATTTTCATCGTACAAATGAGTGTTTATTTTGGGGCTAAACCTTTTTGCTTCGCTAATTGGTGATTAAAATGATACAGTAGTGGCCCATTAATATAAATGTTTCGAAAAAATAAAGCTTTATATAGTTAAATATTTTATCAAAATGTAACAGTTGTGTTAAAATAGTAAAAGTAAAAATAAGAACAAAATTCTGGCGTTGTTCACTAATATAAAAGTTTAATATCTGGTAACGTATATTTGAAAAGTTATCTTACTTTTATTCCTACAAATTTTACCTTGGACAGATTAAATTAAATATAGCCTATATAGTGAGTACTTGTTTATTATATAGGCTTGTATAAGCAGATTAAATTTAACTTATATATAACTAGATTATTATTATTATTATTAACACCGCGTCTTACTACCCGTTCGGGTTATACGCACTTACGCAAATGTGTAATGGTAGGGTGATTGTGAGATGAAATGGAGGATACGGTGGAGGCCTGGCATTCCCCACATGTCTTGTCAGAGGTGAAGGAAGGGTTTGGTAATCAGATAAATCTTTGCCGGGACCCAGGATTGAACCCTGGCCGCCAGCATTGAAGTCTGACACCTTACCCCTAGACCGCCCGGTCACCTACAACTAGATAATTCTTATTGCTTTACACCTACCTACACTTACATAACTAATCACGCCGTTCACTTACGGGGTAGATTATAAACTGTGCATATGGCTCAAAAAACAACTTTGTACTTAAACCATCCTTACTATCACCATTATTCCCCCTATCCTTCCATACTAGTTTCGCATCAATATCCATACACCGAGTCGTACATGCTCTTTTATATTTTAAATTAGACATTATGTATACAGTTTTTATAGCGGCCTACCCCTACTCTCAAAAACGATAATTCAACAAAAAGATAAGCCCTTACATAATAACTAAATTAATATAGATAACATTTAGTTTTGATAAGTTAATAAGTAGGATTTTCGTAGAAGTACATTTTTAGAAGATGCAAACATTATTTTTTGCAATTAATAATAATAATAAGTTTTTTATTTATATTTTAGTTATTTCTTAGTTATCAATAATACTTATCAATAGTGACAGTTTCAAATCACATTACTCGACTTATGAACACATAAAAGTAGATCTAGGAACTTTACTAGCTGTCTTCCTATGCAAATTTGATTTTTGTTAAAATTGTATTTGTTTTTGTGGCTTCCAACGGTATTTTATTATTTTGTTTGAGTCGGGCATTTACGTATCTAAAGAGTGTGAAAAGTTCGAAGAGGTGGGGGGGTAGCGGGTGCTGAGACCCCCTCATCCCCTCGCTTCATGACTGGAATGTCAACTAACAGCTCATTTGATTATAATTAAAACGCACTAATTCAAAACATTAAATGGAAAAATAAATATATGAGATTATTGAGTTGTGGGCTATCATAATATTTTCCAAACAATCAATGCTATGTAAATGCAAAGCAAGTGTTCATTTGAGTTATCTATCCATTTTACATCCAAGTCATTGTGTGTCGGCCGCATCCGGCTGTTTTCTGAGCATAGTGGCTTTGACTCGTTCGCTAATGGCCGGGTAAGAAATGACCACCCACTTCGGATATCGAATGTTCTAAGGCTGGGGTTCCCAAACATTTCGGATCAACCACCAGAAAAAATACATGCTTGAGTCCCCCAAAAAATGTTGTCACTAATATTATGTACATTAAATAAAGACAGTTTAAATTTTATAAATATAAAACAAACTAAAAAAAAACCACATGATCTGACCCGCTTAGATGGCCGCGTGGTAAATTATAGACTGCCGATAATGGGGAGATCGAGGTTAGAATTTCAGTCGGTTGTACTGAGGGTGATTTTTCCAAAATTGTTTTACATTTTCGCTCCACGCAGATACGGGTACATTTCCTCCAAATATAACCTTCCTAATCCCTTAAAAGCATCAGCGTTATTTGTACAAAAGCGCATAAGGCGAAAGGGTAGTAAGACGTAGTGCTAAAATTAAAAATAAAATCACATGTTCTGGTTGTTCTGATGGCAAATGCCCTCTATTCAGATTTGAAAAATTGACAATCCTGGTTACTGATGTAAAGAATATTATTAAATTTCCTTCCGGAACCGGAGATGACTATGACGTAATCCAGTTTGGAAAACGCTAATATAAAGCATAACTATCGCATTAGACTGGGAATGCCAATTACGGGACGTTTGGGGATCGAATCCCGGTTGAGTTTACTGGGTTTGTTTTAAAGATTATAAATGATTTTACACTATTTTTCGCCGCGAGTTCTGGCACACTCTCTAAAATATGACCTTGCTCCTCCATAACACAATAAAGTAATTAGTGCATATGTGTACAACCCGAATGGGTAGTAAGACGTGGTGCTAAAAAAATATTAACTCAAGATAAACTAAAATAGCTCAGTTGATGGCGTGACTACTCATTAATAAGAGGGTGTTGTCTTCAAAACTATTTGGAGTCAAAACATGTGTATTGCAAGATATAATTTATATCCTTTAGACTAACTGATAAACTATCTGACCGGGGGTGTGGTTGTTTCGTTTGTCCTAGAATCAATGAGGTCACGTCTCTGGAGGTATAGAATGCTCTTCGTGGTCGGCACGATCAATGCAGAGATGAAACCAACCTCAGCTCAGCTTCCCAAATAATCCTCTTGTGGGAACGCTCGGCTCGGAAATACACCGTGGCACGATCCTGTTGGGACGGAACTTTTAGAAGAAAAAAAAAGTTTTTGCTCTCAACATTTGTAACATTCTACTATATTATTATTGTTGTTATTTTATATCTATTGATATTATCCATCGGAAGGGATAGCTGCAGATTACTTGACCGGGAAAATGAACACCAACCTATTTGTCAGCGGCCACCCAAAACAAAAATGAGACGGATGACTATGCCCACTGGCCCACAGTCCAAATTTCAGAGAAAGGACCTTATTTGACGTTCAGAGAAGCTACTAGATCTACTTTCACATCTTCATACTTCAGATCACGTGATCTGAGGCGGTCCCATTCTATTACATTATTAATACCTATAAAATAACACTAATAAAAAAATACAGTTTTATATTGATATAAATGTTGATAGCAAAAAAAAATGTGTTTGTATTTTCTAAAATGTCTTTACCCGCCTCGGTGACGTAGTTGACTGACGCGCTTGTCGTGTTGAGCTGCTTGACTGCTGAGGACGGGGAGATCGAGGTTCGAATCTCGGTCGGGTGAACTGGGGGTGGTTTTTCCTAAATGGTTTTCCACTCTCCCTCCACGCAAATGCGGGTTCACTTCCTCTAATTCAACCTTCCCAATTCCTAATCCATTAGAGTAATTAGTACTTAAAGCGTATAACCCGAATGGGTAGTAAGACGCGGTGCTAAATATTAATATTAAAAGGTCTTTGTCATGAAAATGGGACTGTATTGGTTCGGGAGCCCCATACGCTAGTACGCACCTATAGGTGTGTATCCACTTGAGCGTTTAGAGCGAGAACAGGTGACAATGCGTCAGTGAGGACGTGTTTCGTCAGACCAAATCAGCATGTCCGCGAACACTCGGTCGGTTGTCGGTTAAGTGAACGTGCTCAAAAGGAAATAAGTCGTGCGTGTGTGTTCAGTGTGTTCGGGCTATACGCTTAGGTACTAATTACGCTAATTGTTTTAGGGATTGGGAAGGCTATATTTAAAGGAAATGTACCCATATTTGCTTGAAGGAAGAATGGAAAACAATTTTTGGAAAACCACCTTCAGTACACCAGACTGATGAATCAAATAGCCAAATCTATTATTTATGCTTTTTAGTGAGGATTACTCCATTTAGATATCATATTCTGAAAATTGACACCTGGACACGGGGATTGAACCCGGGACCTTTGGCTTAGTACGCTAATGCTATTACTACTGAGCTATCCAGGATTCGTCCCGTAAGAGCATTGGCGTACTAATCCAAAGTTCCCAGGTTCGATTCCCGTGTCCAGGTGTCATTTTTCAATTTCAGAACACTAGACTGAGATTTGAACCTCGATTTCCTTATCATAGGCAGTCTAGTCTACCGCGAGAGTAGCGCGTTAAACAATGAGGTTACTGAATCGAGTGTCTGTGCATTTCAACAATGTAATATAACTATAATATAGCTAATAATACACGAGCACGTAAAGTACCTTACATTGTGCGATCAACAATATGGAGTAGGTGACCTGGCGGTCTAGGGGTAAGGTGTCAGACTTCTGTGCTGGCGGCCGGGGTTCAATCCTCGGTCCCGGCACAGATTTATCTGATTACCAAACCCTTCCTTCACCTCTGACAAGACATCTTGTGAATGTGGGGAATGCCAGGCCTCCACCGTGGTTCGGATTCCACGTTAAACTGTAGGTCCTCCATTTCATCTCACAATCACCCTACCATTACACATTAGCGTAAGTGCGTATAACCCGAACGGGTAGTAAGACGTGGTGCTAATAATAATAATAATAATAATAATATGGAATATTGCACAACAGGAATAAAAAACATTATGCTTGTGTAGCTACGGAAAGACAGTCTTTTACGAGTATTGACTCTCCAACTGTTGTATCCTGATCCCCATTCTTGTATCTTACTGCGTTTATTAAAAATTCAACGTTCTCTGGTGTATTTTTGGTGACATTTTAAAAATGTTTGCAATCAGGTATGTTTAACAACCAAACTGTACAGTGATTCACATAAAAGCGTCCCACCCAGTATTTTCTTTTACATAATCTTATTTCGTTCCAACAATTAATAAATACATCACGGATAAACTATAGGTCACTATCACATACATTGTGATAGTGTACATTAGAGCACACCAAATTGTTCATCGTGAATAATATGTGAACGAACTGAGCAGTCACACATAACAAGAGCATCTGTGGACGTTCGTGACAGAATATGTTCTTCTCATGGGCGTGCGCGCATAGCTCATTCGGCTCGTGCGAGCAAAAAGCTCAAGTGGAGATGCACCTTAGAACTTATTCTGTAATAACAGTATTAGTAGAATACAGTTAGTAACCAGGAACAATTTTACCTAGCAATAACAAATACTAAATTGGAAATTAGGAAAAGGATACATTCAATAAGTTGTTGTCTTCTCGTTTGCTATCCATGAATGTAAAACTCACAATATACAAAACAAAATTTTACCGGTTATCTACGGGTACTAAGCATGCTCTCTTACCTTAAACGATGAAAATAAGTTTGGGATGTTTGAAAACAAGGTGATTAGGAAGATATATTTTGTTCAAGAAGGGGTATACACTGAGGAGCGGAAGAGGTTACACAATGACGAGCTACATACCCCGTTCTCATCACAAGACATAGTTAGGATAATCAAATCTCGTAGATTACGGTGGGCAGGACATGCAGCATGAATGGGAGAATATAGAACCGTGTTCAGGGTACTGACTGACAAACCCACTGTCAAACTCAATATAGGGTAAGTATGTAATGATGTGAACTGGATAGAACTAACTCAATATAGGGATAGGGTGTAATGATGTGAACGGGATAGAACTAACTCAATATAGGGATATGGTGTAATGATGTGAACCGGATAGAACTAACTCAATATAGGGATAGGGTGTAATGATGTGAACCGGATATAATTAACTCAATATAAGGATAGGGTGTAATGAGTTGGACTGGATACTAGTTCAAGATAGGGGTAGGGTGTAACTAGGTGGACCGGATGGAACTGGTTCAAGATAGGGATAGGTGGCGTACTTTTGTTAAGTTCAGCAATGAACTCTCAACTTTCTAATGCCAAAGAGTAAGTATCACCAAGCGATAGCTCACTCTTCCTCAAAACTCAGCCACGAGCTTCTGGCTTCTAATGAAAACCCCCGCCGTTTAATTAGTCCTAGGCAAGCCAAACAATTGAGATTAAGACCCCGAGACCCCCCTTTCCCCCTCTTCTAACCCTCCCCTACCCTTAACTAGAGAACTAGGCTAAGACTTTGAGAGGGATAAGAGCGGAGAGAGAGCTTGTAAATTACTGGCACAACGAACCCAAATTTAAATGAGCCAACACAAGCCCCCTTCCCCTCCTTTCCATACCCTACCCTGGTTCATGTAATGTTAGTTAGTCTTTGAGTCGGTGTCTTGCATACACAGGGCCTTCCCCAGGCTGCCATTACAGTAGGGTAATAAGTAGTAGTCCACATAAGGAACACGTTTCTCCGGCGCGCGTAGGAAAAACAACTGCTGTTTATTTAACATTTCTCGTAACGAACATCTTGAACAAAATGAACAGATAATAGTGTAAGAGATACAATCCAATTTTCATAGGAAGAAACTTATCTGACGGCTAGAAAAACAACAGTAGTCCATTTTAATAGGAAAAACCTTACAGGACAGCTAGAAATGTTACTACAGTCCAATTTGCATAGAAATAACCTTATCAGACAACTATAAATTATATTACATTCCAATTTTCAGAGGAATAAATTCTTCTGACAGCTGAAAATGTAGCTACACTCCAATTTCAGTAAAAGGGGAGGGAGGAGGGGATCTTTTTGAAAATACAAACACATTTTTTTCTACCAAAGTCGATAACAATGTATCATGATATGATTTGTGTTATAGATGTGTATGTGAAAGTAATTTAGTAATTTTCTGTTTCAGACAAGACTCTACCTATGATCATTGGTATGTAGATCTACTTTCAATGTTTTCTAAGTTGACCTCACATGAATGTTTGTTTTTTCTAAAGGTTTGCTCCTTCTATATATATATATATATATATATATATATACATATATATATATGTATATATATATGTATATATATATATATTAATCAAATTAAGAATTTGTTTGTCTGTCATGAACATTGTGTGATATCTACCACATGCAGAGATCTGAAATGTTTAATATTATTAGCCCGTGTGTGTAAACATATACGCTTCTAGACAAGAGTTTTAAAATTCCGATTAGATTTTATTTTACTAAATATTGTGGACAACGCAAGGTTCAAAGATACTAACTTTAAAGTTAACTTCCACGTACAGTCACTAAACTAAAAAAATACCGTGTATTTCAGCTGGTTATTAATACAAATCCGAGCACTGGAAATAATATAGAATCTAAATTCATATAAATTGAGACAATATTAGGAGCTATATTAGTTATACCTCTGAAGCATCGTGCATCTCATTTGGAATTCAGCTCTCAATAGCTGTAAGCTATAAATTTTAGAAATGTTAAATTGAAAAGTCAAGTAATTTAGAAATACTTTAATATATCCATATTTAAATTTTATCTCAAACTAAACATTGTCTCCCTTGAATATGATTCAAATTAAAAAACAAGTTATTTACATAAGTACTATATATGATTTTATTATTTTATTCAAATTAAAGTTGTTTTGGAAAAACTCTAGCAATCATTGTCTAAGGCGGAAGTTTTAAAACTGTCGGTCACAAACAGATTTTTATTGGGTCATGAAAGGTTTTAGAGACGCTAAAATTTAGATTGAAAATAAAATAAAAAATTGAAATAGGGATAGTAAGTATAATTTATGGCGATAGGAATCGGGTTTCATGATCCATGCCTATGCCATTAACATAAATTACGTCATCGACAGGAACCGGGAATAAGATCACACATCGTATAAGTCTCGGTCCGAGAATTAGATTAGTTTTTTGCTAAGCTAGTATATTCAATAATAAATTTAATAGAAAAACTTCAGTATAAACATTAATTATATTACAAAATAACCCCCCTCATTTCCATTAGAGTTATGGTGGATGGCGAAACTTTGTCGTTCTAAAAATTGGGTCATGGTTCTAAAAGGTTTGGGAATCTTTAGCCTAAGGTAATGTTTCTCAGGGTTTTGGTGATGTGGGAGCATCAAATGAAAGTCATGTGCACTGAGGGACCACCGAGGTCCTGGGAGTAGGTGAGGGGAAGGTAAACGTTATCTAGGAAAAACATTTTAATTGGATTATTCTATTTTACGATTATAAATACAATTAAAAAATTATTCTATTAAATTATATTTTGAACAAAAATATCATGTATAATTACATAGAATCAAGGCCGCCCTTGGGGGTGCACGAACGGTGTAATCGCACAGGGCCCCGCAATTTGGGGGCCCCGGCACTTTATTAGATGACAAAAGGGAAAATATAAGTTGGAGCGAGGTCGTATAGTAGTGGGCTTCCTGTATAGGCAAGCTAACAAATATTATCAGAATGTAAAAACAAATATAACTTTAGAAGCGTACAGTAGTATCGAAAATCCTGGTAATCATAGGGATGGAACTCCATGAGAATATGCCGACATATTTTGGATTCGCCATACTATAAATCTCAAAGCTGTCCAGTACACGAATACTGACTCGCTTATTTACGAGATGACTGTTGAGGATGCGTACCAGCGGCTCATTCCTTTAGCCAAAGACTACCTTGTCACAACGAGCTACGGACAATACAATGTAAAGGTATGCCCACAGTCAATAAAGGGGTAATCGGTAAATTCAAGGACTAGAATCATTAACGAGTTTATAGGTTTACCTCCAAACCTACGCTTTTTCAGTTCTAGGGGAAAGTAAAACGCTCGAGACTAAGGGGGTCGATAATGCTCCACGAACCCTTTTTCTAGAAGACTACCGTGATTGCTATACAAACGAGATAACTGTTATGAGAGAGGCTTGTTCAATAAGAGCAGTATGATTTATGCTATACACCCAAAATATAATAGAGTTGCCCTATGGTCCATAGACGATGAGAGATGGATAGTACCCGGCACGGTTAACACCTTACCGTGGTACCACTATTCTATACATGAGCAGGCTTCGAGTGAGGGGAAATGAAACAATGATTTTTATCTAAAGACTATGCACAGCTATGAAGAAGAATATATTAATGTAATCAATCTTGTAGCATGAACAGTTTATTTGTCTGTAATATGTGGAGAGCGTATTCATGTAATAATATTCTCTTAGGAAGAGCTTATATCATTAATGATGAAAATTATATTCATGTATTATTCGAAGAGTATCATATTCCATGTAGTATATAAATCTTTAAATTTGTAACGATGAAAATAACTTCCAGGAAGCGTATATATTTCATATATTATGTAAATATTTATAAATATAATGATAACAATTATTTCTGTTAAGAATATATATTTTATTTAGTATATAAATATTTTATCTTTGTTTTGGTCTAATAAATCAAGAAAGTAAATTATGGTTTTTATTAACTCATTCTCACCACATGATTTTATCTTTTATTTCATTTAACAAAAAATATATTTGATACAATATTCGTTACTTAATGATTAAATATTACTAAACCTTCTAATACATCCTAGGCTACTCTATCATATTACATATTCTGATATATTCTAAACTTATATTTTAACATAATAAATACACCTTAAATATATGTAAGCAAATATAGCTAAACTTAAAGAAGATCTTAGAAGGATCGATGATAAACTTAAACAAATAAGTTTGTTATTAAATTGAGGTTTCCTATTATAAATACGTTCTATATCTCGATCTTCTTTCTCAGGTTTGCAGTCTCTTCAAATAACAGTCCTTCATGTAGTACATACTAGGCAGACACTGGCAGTTTTTTTCACATACCCTTCATTTTGTATATCTATCAAATTACATGCAGATTCACTCATATACATTATTAAAGATATAGTATCCTTTCCGAAAACCTAGACAGTACCGGCAGAACAAGTAAGTATATACATCAAGGTTGCAAGTCTCATCATTGTCAAAATCAACTTCATCCCAGTCGGCCAGCCAAGCTGTGTTCAACCATTGGCGCTGATATAGTCTAAGGGTAAAATATCTTCAAAAGTGGAATGAGGTTCCATCACATCTGAGACCGATAGATTAGCACTCGTTACTGCAAACACATGTTTAGTGACAAAACCATCCGTGTATTTTTCATGTTTTACTCCTGGAATAAAATAGAACCCATTATTGTGAAGCACATCGCTGACGTTTTACAACTCTACGTTAAGGTTTGTTTTCCTCCTCTTCAGCAGATTCCAGAGTGGTAGTCTCCTACTTCTTCCTTGGAGTGGTAGTCTCCTACTTCTTCCTTGGGAGGGGTAGTCTCCTACTTCTTCCTTGGGAGGGGTAGTCTCCTACTTCTTCCTTGGAGTGATAGTCTCCTACTTCTTCCTTGGAGTGATAGTCTCCTACTTCTTCTTTGGGGTGGTAGTCTCCTACTTCATCCTTGAGGTGGTAGTCTCATACTTCTTCCTTGAGGTGCTAGTCTCTTACTTCTTCCTTGGGGTGGTAGTCTCCTACTTCTTCTTTGGGGTGGTAGTCTCCTACTTCTTCTTTGGGGTGGTTGTCTCCTACTTCTTCATTGGGGGGGTAGTCTACTACTTCTTCTTTGGGGTGGTTGTCTCCTACTTCTTCCTTGGGGGGGTAGNGGGGGGGGGTAGTATCCTACTTCTTCCTTGGGAGGGGTAGTCTCCTACTTCTTCCTTGGGAGGAGTATTCTCCTACTTCTTCCTTGGGCTGGTAGTCTCCTACTTCTTCCACTAGGATTAGCGATGACGGCAGCATTATCCAGTTCTTGTCCACAGAAACACGACAATTAATCGAAATTTATGAACTTTTTGTATTCGTTACAAAGAGCGATGATACACAGCAGGGAAGGAATGACCGAACCTGTATCGTTCTGTAGAGCACTCTGAATTAATTCACACATGTTTGTACCGATCAGACCTAGAACCTTTAAACCATTCATAAAGGAGTCGGACATTTTCTGTTGCGCACATGAGGACTGAGCTGGAATGACTGGAACATTTTAATACCTTACTTTGGGTCTTAAATTTGGGGAACCCGAGATCTTCCAGCTCGTAAAAGTTGAACACTTCACTGTTGTCGATGATACTTTGTAACCAATTTATCATCCCCGTTCTTTATCGTTCCCTTCTCCAGAGGCTCGTAAATCAGCGATCTTAGTTATGAGTACTGAGTTGTGGGTCCTATCTGTCAGTATAGCCCATGATGGTGGGTTGTCACCCAATCTATGTTCCTCTGAAAGATAGTCAATCTCTAATGGAGGTAGGAACATATAGTTGACGTCATCAAACGAATGGCTATGTTAGATGGTTACCTCCTGCATGTAGGTAAACATACTTCACGGGTACAAGTTGCGAACAAACCATTTATGATGGCATCTTGTTAGCATCACTGCTGGAAGGATTGATTGTAGAGGACTACACAATCTTGAATAATGAGAGAGAAGGCTTTAGTATTGGTGAGGATTCTCATATGTCTCTAACGTAATACGACAAGCAATCATACTGTCTTTGAGAGTATATTCCTGCTGGCTGGTGCCAAACACAACGAAAGATGTGGTTGATTTGGAAACTATAAGGCTTAGTAGTGGTAAAGGAGAGCTCATTCTGTAGTAAGGAGTCTGGAAATTTACGTAGAATTCTTATAACTTTGAGAAATAATCTTGGTTGAAGTCCAAGTTCATATCCTCGTAAGGGTACATGATTGAGTTCCGGTAGAGTTTAGCCACTTGTAGACGATAATGACCGAACATGCTTCTATACAAAGCTGTTGTATTGTTACATCCTGACTGAAGGTCTAAAATGACGTAACGAGATTTTCCCAGAAAATTTTAAGTTTTTACCGTCCATGCATGGAGGCAGGTACGTTCGAGTATTCGTACAGTTCCCTTGTCTGTAAAGGTAGATCTATATATCGTCCACTCTTGTTGGAATTGAGCAGACTCATATGATTCCCCTCTTCTGTTTTAATATGAGGCATTAGCTGAGAGATTTTACTTAGTTCGATTTTAAAAGGCGTTTCAGGGTTGGATCTTTGTAATTCACTGTTGTCTATTGTCGAACGAACATGCACAAGTTATTGTTTAGCATATATAAAAATACGAAAAGTGATTTCGAGAAATCTCAGAATGAAACTTAAAAGGATGCATACGTCAAAGATACCTGCTGCAGCTTGTAAGCGTACTCCTTCATCCCTTCATCCTACGTTTTCCAAGTACGTATCTGCCATTCTCCTTATAGATAGATAGTTCTCAATCTGAGTAGAAATATATTCGTCTCTCGATTGATCAATCTCCACCCCATTGATCTCAAAGACGATTCTCGAGAAGAGATGAAGTATCACGCTATTGACTATTCTTGAAGTACTCTCGACTTCCACTAGCGAGTGATAGTCTTTGTTATGCAGAAGCGAACTATGTGGTAGGGTGTAAACACCTTCTTGCTAGATATATACCCCAAGTTCGTTTCCATTAGCTAACAATCCTGGAACGTACGAAGCGTAGGATTGATACCGGAAACTACTCGAAACAATATGAAGGCTTCAGGGTCTCCGATATTTAGTATATCGACAGTATCATTCATTATTTTGATAATGAGTAAACCAAGAGTCGTAAATATAGTTTATTAACATCTGGCTTTCACTGATCTTCACTCAATGTTTTGAGGTAGAGGACGTCGTCTTGTTTTATCTAGTACGAATCCCATCTCGAACTCGTTTCAAGTGTTGACGTAGCGATATAGTTTCATCTCAGAAGATGATACATCCTCTTTCGTCAACAAGTCTTACTGAGATAAACTCTAATTAATCTTTTCGTTACCGGAAGTTAAATTATGTTTAACTCGTTTAGGGTAAGAATTGGTTCTCTTATGACGTAGGATCCTCTAACGAGACAGAATTTGACACGGAATACAATCACATTTAGGATATTTACAGTATTTGTCATGGAAACATGCTGAATGTGAGGTTATGGTCTGGATAGAGAATGTATGAGTTAATATAGAATGGAACTATGCTTAACTCGAGAGAGTATGACATGTAATAACAAGGAGCATGGAGGGCACACACGCATGCGCTGACCATGTTTGGTGCTTGACACCTAGCCACGCAAGCAGAGATAACGGCCTCGATCCTCCACCACCTCAGTAAGGCGGCGTTGTACAGAGCCTACAATGATAAACTTTATATCCACACACGCGCACACACAAGATCCGCCAATCAGAGCAAGGGGGGGGGGGGTTGCTGTGAAGAGCCTATTTTGATCAAATCATAAGGAGCTATGACATCACAACAACTATTTAGCAAATCAAACGCGTCAGATCAACGTCGGGAGGAAATGCAGGGGGTGTCGTTGTGAAGGGTGGAATTTATACTTACTCAAATTATACTACAATAAAATGGCTGACTCACTCACTCACTGATAATAATGTTTACCCACTTCCAGATGAGCTAGAAACTTGAAATTTGGCAAACTTATAGCTTCTAGCCTGTAACCGACGGCAAAATTCCAAAAAGTTTAAATAAAAAAACATTTTTAACCCCCGAAAAGAATTCAAAATGGTGGAGAAACTTTAAGATCGGTGCAGACCTTTCTTTGGGGTCTTTTGTGGCTAAATGGTAAGACCTATCAAAAAACGGCAAATAAAATTTACTGGGGGTTTGGGAGCGGAGCCCTCAACGAGCAAAGCGAGTTACTCTAATAACATCAAACAAAAATATCTTTTTAAGCTTTTTGGTGGAGTCGAGGGGGGCAAGGCAGATAATTTAGGGCCCCGCAAAAGAAGATTTCTGCTAAGAAAAGTCCTGCATTTAAATAGTAACTTATATTTGTTTTGAGTGTTTTTGGTACTCTAAACCTCAAAATTGTTTATAAATAATGGTTCTGATTTGTTGACTTAAGGCTATTATCGACTTTCTTTTCTATATTAATTTTGTCTACTGAGTAAATAAATGCGGCATAAGCTTTTTATGGATATTTCATCTTTAATATTTTGCATTTCAACATTTTGTATTAAATGTAATCAATATTCGTTAATTCATTATTATCAATTTTATAAGCTCTCTTGGATACTGCGGACCACATTTTGAGAAACACCGGTGTAAGTAAATTACCCCACTTTTTAAATTAATCGGACAATAATAAATTCACAATTTGCGCTGATAAAAATCTGAGACAAGCCAATTAAATGTTAGTTTTATGATGAAACGATTTAATTTTAATAACAGGACCTAATAATGATGATGATGATGATAGTAATAATAATACCTTGTCTGGAAAAAAATAGCGAAGTAAAAGGAATTGGTTATGATTCTTTAGACTCTTTATGGCTGGTATTTACTGTTTAATAATTGCTGATTCTTCCTTTGTTTTATTAGTTTCTTTCTTAGTAAGGACTTACAAAACTGTTTTTGTTATATTGTTTAGAAATTTGTTTTCTCGCTTTAATGTTGTTTTTTAGGTTCAACTTAATAATTAATTGTTAACCAACCACTTTGAGGAGATTGCTATATTGTGTAGGTGTACAATCTGTCGATAAAATATATAGACCTTTAAAAAAAAATGTTTTAACTGAAGTGTCGCGGATTGTCATCATTCCATGATGCAAATATGTATTGTGTGTCAGACTAACCTAGCTCATAACCTAATAGAGATGAGGGGAGAGACGAGTAATTTTAGAGCATTTGTTTCCTACTGTCCTTGAGAGGTCTATATACAATAAGAGCAGAGCTTACGAGTAAAAAAAAAACATAGCTTTCCCTGGAAAGTGGACAATGTTCGACGTTTACAACAGGTACAAGGTTTAATACCACGTTGGCTCTATGCGTATTGAAGTCCACCTGGATATTTTTTAGCGCGAATTACTGTCGTAAACATTCGTATCGCTGTCGGATTTATTCATGGGTGGGAGGTGTTAAGCCATACAGTTGCAGATGGAATCAAATGAAACTTCTGTTGTTTATTTATTTTTTGTGTCTATCATATATTTTCTGTTAAATTTGGAATATATACTTAGAATGACTGGCCACGCCATATTATTATTATTATTATTATTATAATAAATAGAATAATAGTAGTAGTAGTAGTAGTAGTAAAGATAATAAGGTTAGTGATTAATATTTCTATTCCCTTTTTCTTTCTAACAAATTCTAGTGTTGGCTAACCTTCACAAAGTTTTACAATAGACAAGAAATGAAAACCTACATTAAATCACAAATATGATTAAATTAAACAACAAATATAAACTGGGAAAATTATTCTTCATGCACTAGAATTAGAAGAGAAGTTATATAAAAATCAATTGAATGTAACGTTGCGAAAAAAAAAAGTTTATTAATAATTTAAGTTAAGATACTTAAGGTTGGAACTAAGGGGACGCGAGTTTACTGGTAAGTATTTTTGCTGTTTTATTACAAAAAACTTTATTAGCTAAAATAAATAAAATATATATATTTTTATCACCGCGTCTTACTACTCGTACGGGTTATATGATATGTACTAATTACGGTAATGGGTTTTGGGACTAGGAAGGCTATATTTAAGGAGGTGCATCCACATTTACGTGGAGGGAAAGTGGAAAACCAATTTGGAAAAATCACCCTCGGTACTCCCAACCGAGATTCGAACCTCTATCTCCCCCGTAATTGGTAGTCTAGCCTACTCCAAGAGTAGCGCGTTGGACCACGTGGCCACCGTAGTGGGTGGTAAAATATTTCTTTAGTAAATACGTTTGGTTTAATTTCTTACATATTTTTATAAAAAGAGAAAAGTTCCTGGCCTAATGTCGCTATGTTTGTGACATATTTAAGAACTGTTGAGGTCACCATGTGAAGACAATTTAAGTCTTTGTTTCTATTAGGGCAATATATTTTTATTTTGACTCAAAAAGGTTTTTTGCTATAAAAACTGCAAAAATATGGATCTTAACTCGCGTTCATTTCCAACCCCTATAATCCTTCTCACTAATTTAAATGATTTAAAGATAAGGGTGATACTTTTAGTAATAATAATCATTTCTAAGAGTAAAACTATAAACATTTTAATAAAGCTGTAATATTGCTTTAATTAAAATTTGTGATGCATAGTACTTATTACAACTTTTATTAAATTATAATTTCTATAAAAATAATATTAAATGCTATGTCACGTGCTTTTTTTAAAAAACGAAACATCTTGATAGCCCTCTAATTTCATTGTGCGATTATTCATATCTAGGTAAATCTACAGTAAATCCTTATTTTTATGTTCATTTTCATTTGAGTTAATTGCTGCGCATTTTAGTTTTTAGAGACATAATACAATTAAAGTGTTAAATACGTTATCATATCAATGTCTTGATCTCCAAAGAAATAAAATATTAAATTATATATACATATATATATATATATATATATATAGCGAGAGAGAGAGAGCCATTTCACAGAAACAGGTTTTAATAGGCCATGCCCTATCCAAGCCAACATCTTTATCACCCTAACTGGTGTTGTTAAATCTGAAACACAAGCACAAAGCGTATTAATTTCCAAATTATGGTTCCCCCGACCCCCTCCTAACCCCTCCTCACGCAGTTGATTCTACTCCCTCGAGGAGGCAAAGTTCATTCCCAGGTTTAATGTGAGAACACAAAAAGTCGTTTGGGGGAGAAACATTTTGACGACCTACGAAACGCCATTACGAACTAGTACTCGGTAATGAGGTTACTTATCGGGATCCGGATAGGGGTAAGTTGGTTGCTACTCGCGGGGGATGATAATAATTCGAATTTATAGCCTACTCATGTCTACGAAGGGTTGGTTGTAAAAACACATATATATTATTCTAGAAATGAAATATAACCTTTAAAAAAAATAAACAACTAACGAAAGACTCAAAATAATAATAATAATAATATATTCGTGAGGTCCATTACACCCGTCTTCAAACAAAATGATAATAGTAAAATATTAATTATTAATGTTTTGTAAATGAATTCTAAAATATGTATACAATATATTTATAACTGTTCTCTTATGTTCACGTGATGAATCGTTTTTAATGTCCGGTTTTCTGACGGAGGGGAAATAAATGGGTAAGAGAGAATGATTAATTTAGATCATGAATAAAAAAATAAAGGTGGTAGAGATTTTTGGAATAATATTATCAATGTGAACATAATAGACTGGGGAGGTGCATTTTCTTGGTGTGACTTACTGGTGAATTATGCATGCAAACATCCTGACTACCAGAAAGATTGTATATACTTCATTCACGGTAGGAATTACTCTCTTAAAGGTCTTTTTTCCTACCAATATCCTACTATATAATAGATTTCTGGTAGGAAAAAAGGCCTTTCAGAAGTCAATTCCTACGGTGAACGGACTTTACATATTATATTTTAGTAATGTTTTGGTCTCAAGCTTGAAGTACTACAGAAATATGAAACTAAAATGTAAAATATCGCTAAGCAATTTTAACATCTCTTTACTTGTTGCAAGTGGGAGTTTCTAGTCACTCACAACTTTGGTGGGTTTGATTTTATTAGAATAAGAGAAAATTAGACATACCATTTTAAAATGATTTATTTAAAAAAAAATATAGTAAATGCAATCAGATATTTATATAAGATATTCAAAGAATTTAATCCCCTCTGTGGTCAAGTATTCAGAGTGCATGCCTACAAACCCAGAAGACCCGGGTTTGACCCCCAATATTTCTAGAAATTTTCTATAAATGAGGGTCTGAAACGAGGTAAAGCTCAACCTCGGGAGGACAAATGAGGAGCTAATTGAATACATAGGTAGCGGCTCCGTTCTATAAAACTGAGATAAACGGCAGGAAGTTTTGTTGTGCTGACCGCATGACACCCTCAATCCGCAAGTGTTAATACTATCATTGCTAAAGACGGTGGCCGCTCGACCGGCATAGCTCGATATCGGTTATTAGAGACGGTTAGTAAGACGTGGAGTGCAGAAAACATAAAAACTTTGCATTAAGTGCGATTTTTGAAGATATTCACAGATAAATATAGTTTCGTTATGCCAGAAATAATTATAAATCATTAGATAAAAAAAGCTGATAAGCCAATTCTATAATTTTTTTATTTTGATATTTAATGATCGTACATCGATGTACAAACACTAATTTTATTCATCTTTAAAAGTGTGCGTCGTCCTGTTTATTTGAAATTAACCTATTAATGATTGTTTTTTAAATAAAAAATAAAGAGCCAAAATGTTATTCACAAACATTACAGATGTATCGCAATAAAACACATTTTATTAATACAAATTAAGATGAAGCAGGCTTATATTTAATTATTATATGTGTATATATTTTTCCTTTTTCATATATATTAAGTATAGATAATATTTTTTTAAATATATACTTTTGATTTTGTCCGCCCCATTAAAAAATTACGTTTTGGTCTTTTTGCCCATGCCTTTACGTCTTTATGGATATGTTATTAAGTGGATTTCTCCTTAACTTATATGATTTGACCAACTTTTTTGAAATATGCCATATATAAAATGATTCGAGCAAATGCCGAATCTCGGGTGGATCACAATCTCTCTACCAGTTTCGGGCAAGGTNTATATATATATATATATATATATATATATATATATATATACATAAAGCTCAGAAAGTATTGGTTTTTTAAAAATATATTTCAATTACAAGATTTTTATCTTTACAAGTACTACAACTTTACAATGATGAGTTATTTACATAGTTGCGGAGAAATGAAGAAAATGGGTAATGTGTAAAGTACCCTCAAAGTCATTTTCATGAGAAAATGAGAATTTACATCTTTTTATTAATGATAAACATTTTCTTTATATAAAATGTAATCAAAACCGTTAAAGTGAGTTTCGAGAAAATCGATTTTTTTTTTCTTTTTGCCCTTCAATAAACTACCCTTAAATTTAGGGTTGGATTTACAAAAACCCCTCGGGAAAACCCTATGAAAACCCCAAATACCAAGTTTTAGCCCAATCGGTAAAACAGTTTGGGCTCTAACCCGAGATACAAACAGATGACATTGCGAAAAATTTTAATTTTTCTTTCATGGGGTTGACATTTAAAAAAATATCGAGTTGGATTTTTTTTTGAAAATGACAATACTTTCCCTTCGATGTGTCGAGAGAAAGTAAACGTATTGACAAAACATTACAATTTAATTGAAAAACATAAAATGTTTATTATAACATTAAGAAACTATAGAATTAAATGTATTTCTGTAAGAATGATGTTCAACTTAGTAGATTAAAATCATATTAAGTAAAATAATTATATTTAAATGACAAAGTTCAAAATTATAAATTATAAGTACATCTTTAGTGATAACACATAAAAATAAATAGCAACTGAAAGTATGAAATAATATAAACGAACTAATGGTGTATTCGTTGTTGCACAGAAGAGATGAATGCCAATTATTTGAATAACATTTTAAGCTGTTATCTTTGAACTTACATTTTTTATTTGAACATTTCTAATTGCAAAAACCGTGAACGTACCTCTGCCTATCTGCACGCGATTCTTTTCTACTTACTTCTCTGAGACCTATTCCTTTATTTGGAATGTCCTCTGCTTTCAAAAATGATCCTTTAGAATCATTTATTTAATTTATTAAGAAAAACCAGTTGACTGTACCATTCAAAGTACCTAATTTATAATAGCCATCTTCAGTTACTTCTTAAACGAGCCCCAGAATATTCTTTGCGTCTACTTTACTTCTATTTACGCTAGGAATTGCAATTTCACTGATGTTCCAATAGTCAGTTTTGGAAATGCATTTCACCTGAGCATTTAATTTTCTCTGCCTATTTTTCTAGGCCTTCAAGGGCTATGGTTTTTGATTTCCCTTGTCGTTTCTTATTATGACATCTTATACAATACAATCTGCTGCATTCTTTTACTGCACACGTATCATGAACTGATTGAAAATATATATTACACGCATTACTATATTCATATAGCATCTCACATATACAAAAAGCAATAATTTGTTACTGGAACTACATTTGTAGTAATAACCTGACTAGAATTTATCGCTTCGTCATTTTGTTCGACTGAATCATCACTTCGGTTAATCTCTTCGTGAATGGCGTTCGGTGCATGTTGGAGGTCTTGTGAAACTATATAAGCTATTCAGGACATTATTTCGTATCACAGATGAGTTTAAGACGGTATGACCTCTACGCTCAAACATTGCTTCGAACATCGTTTGCTGTATTCCACTACGTAATGAATAGTTCTTTCGGAATTGGCAACATCTGAGACCCTCACTCCACTGTTTTGAAATATTCTAACTAAATCCAAGTAAATATAATATTATCTACATTCTGGTCCGCAAGATTGACCACTCCATATCTTTGGGAATGACGAGTTTTACCATGGACGATCGCCACCTTCCTATATGTTTATAAGTTCATTTATTACATCATTTTAAAACTCACGACCATTATAAGATTGCAGCGCGCTTGAAGCTCCGAAGAAACAAAATACATCCATTAAATTATAGTCAACTTCAGCTGCAGTTTTTGTTTTTAAAGGACGTAGAGACACAAATTTACTGATATGATCTTGATCAACCATTATGAATTTGAATTCTACATCCATACAGGTCTGCATCACAATAAGATATACTTGTCCACGGGCATTAATTTCATTAAAAATCATAGGTTTCACAACTAAACAATTTTTTTGGATGACTGAACTTCTTCTAACAGAGTTTGCAAATTTAATTATATAATTATGATATTTCTAAATATAGTTTTAAATTTTGATTTTAGACTGTTTCCCATACGATTTCGACCAGCATGAACAGTATTTAAATTTATTGAATGTAAAATATTAATAATTTCACTCTTAAGAACATAATAGATTTAACCTTTAGTCTTTGTAGTTAGGACAGTTAATCTATTTTTCTAATTTATTGTTAAAACCTAAAACCTCTCCTGTAGTCCTCTACATGACCTCTTTGGAACTTTCTTTGCCCCTCCCACGTCATTCACTTGTTCATAATACTTTTCTTCCTTGATAAATTACTGGAATTACTTTTGTTCATTCCAGCCACTTTCACGTGAAACCGTTCTTTCATATCACCAAAAGTGTATCAGAAACAGAAGTCATAATTAACTGCTACGCACTAATGACTACTTCTAACAATGTCGAGAGCTGGGCAAACAATCACGTGCACAGCCTATACGAGAGTAATGTGGAACGTGGCCTTGACACAGGTTCGTCGCAGGGACTGGTGGTTGGTTGGATTTTAACTTTCCACCTTTTCGTAAGCTATGACTCTTACACGGCATAAATAGAAACCTGTGACGAACATTTGCGTTACTGACTAGTGTTCAGAATGAACGAAAAGCACTTACTTAAAGTGTATACATGCATCAGGTCACTTTTCATAATTTATATAAAAAACATATACTAATAACTTAATTCTTTTGTAAGTCAAGATAGTGCGTAACATAATATTCCCATAATAATAATATTAATAATAATATGTATATTTATTATTATTATATGCAACGGAAAATTGGGTTTTGCCCCAAACTGGTAGTCACATCGCTATTTACACGGGCCAATCGCGATCTGTTTGATTTGAGCTTTTGCCCGCAATATATACGCCTATATTTCCTAAATTGTTAGTTATTGAATTTGGGTAAGAGGTAGGATGTGTGGGGAATGGTTGATTTTACATAAATCAAGATCAAGGACCAGTTAAAATAAAAGTTTTGCTCTAGCTTGCACTCAATTTCCTAAATATCCCTGTATAAAAAGTTATGTCGGGACCACACCAACCTATAACTGGACTTGTTCCCAAGTCATAGACGGTGACGTCAGGGATACATCTATCAATGCTTGGCTAATAGTTTAGATATAATTATATTATATCTCCGTCTATAAATAATAATTGCACAGGTGAAATAATAAATCAGTATACCTTACCTTAACTAAGCAACTCATAAATTAATTTAATTTTGAATATGTTTTAATAGTTTGTACAGGCTTAATAAAAAAAAAAATTCTTCAAAGGTCTGTTATTCTCAAAATAACAATAGGGCGTTCATATATATGTTTTTCCTTTGAAAAGTGCAGTATCCCAGTACAGAAAGCTAAAGATGAGGACAGGGCCCATTGGCGGTCTAAGGTCACTGACAAAAGGATTGGACCTGTCAGAAGACCGAACACATAATACTAATAATTATAGTAATAATAATAACTATTATTATTATTATTATTAAATAATATCGCTGATAATGTTTTCTTTCAAATTTTGTATTATTGAATATTCTACGTTATCTCTATTCATATTTAATACAAACGCAAAGGTCTACCAGCTGGTAAATAAGAATATCGACCAAATGATCAAAGGTTTTGCTCTTGCGATATACTAGATTGCTGATGACGGGGACATCGGGGTTCGAATCCAAGTCAGATGTATTGAGAGTGGTTTTTTACTAAGTATTTTTCAGCTATTCTTCTTCCACGCAAATGTGGATACATTTCTTCTAAATTTAACCTTCTTATTCCTAACATATTAGCTTAAGTAGTGCACAGTGGTACAAAAAAAAAAGGAATCAATAATTTACTTAGTGCAAGGAATACAAAAAATATTTTTCTGGAAAAGTACTTTGATAATTTTTATTTAATCTATATATAGAAGTGGGTGACCTGGTAGTCTAGGGGTAAGGTGTCAGACTTCTGTGCTGGCGGCCGGGGTTCAATCCTCGGTCCCGGAACAGATTTATGTGATTACCAAACCCTTCCTTAACCTCTGACAAGACATCGTGTGAATGTGGGGAATGCCAGGCCTCCACCGTGGTTCGGATCCCACGTTAAACTGTAGGTCCTCCATTTCATCTCACAATCACCCTACCATTACACATTAGCGTAAGTGCGTATAACCCGAACGGGTAGTAAGACGCGGTGCTAATAATAATATATATAGAAATATATAATAATATATAGTAATAATTCATTTGTCAGACTCGGTTTTAAAACGCACTAAGCTATAATTTATAAACGATTTTTGTTTCATTTTTTCTTTTTTTTTCTTTTAACTTAGCCATGTATTTAGCAATGAGATCCACCTTAGCAATCAAAACACATTACATTCCAATTTAAGATTTATTTATTTAAACAACTAATAAGCTACAAATACTGCTTTGGTGGCTGCGTGGTCTAACGTATTACCCTTTCAGTGTACTAGATAGCCGATAACAAGGAGATTGAGGTTCGAATCTCGGTTGGGTGTAATGAGTGTGGTTTTTCCAAAATGTTTTTCTACTCTCCTTCCACGCAAATGTGGGAAAACGTGCTCTAAATATAACCTTACTAATCCCTAAAATCATTAGCGTAATTAGTTTATAAGTGTACTACCCGAACGGGAAGTATGACATGGTGCTAAAAAATAGTAAAAAATTAAATAGTAAAAAGTTCATGTTTTACGTTTTGTAAAGTTTTTTTTTTATGAAACTAGTCTCACAACCTATCCGAGCTATCAGCATATTTACTCTTTTGGGTAGGCTTAAGTATTTTAGAACTTAGAGTAAATTTACCTGCATTTGGGCGGAGGGAGAGTGGAAATCCATTAAGGAAAAATTTATATATTCCCAGCTGGGTCTAAAACTCTGACTAGACTAGACCAGGCTGACTCCTCTGCCGTCTTATCTAATAAATTTGTTGATCTATAAACTAATTAAATACTTTTTGTCCAAATAGTATCTTACTTCTATATACACTAGTTCTTATAACAAATATTATTTTCAAAACAATTATGCTAATAATTTAACAATATTTCTAAGAAGAAATATGGCAGATAATTTCCTGTTATGTATTTTAAATTATTTTAATGGAATCAAAAGGCTATTCCATATTAATTAATAACAAGATTTAGACACAAGATATACTTACTAAGGAAGTAAAATCTTGTAAAAATTCTACACCACTCATATCTTAGACAATCATAGAAGATCATATAACTTCTATTAGAACAAGTTTAGTAACTGTTGCTAAAATTGATTTTAATTAAATTAAACCATGTAATATACATTAATAACATATTCAAAAACCAAGATAAAATCAACAGATGGTAGAAGCTTAAGTATGATGGATAAGAACTTTTTTAAAAAAGAAACAAATATATACTGTCTTGCGTTAAATTATTTTATTATTATTATTAGCACCGCGTCTTACTACCCGTTCGGGTTATACGCACTTACGCTAATGTGTAATGGTAGGGTGATAGTGAGATGAAATGGAGGACCTACAGTTTAGCGTGGAATCCGAACCACGGTGGAGACCTGGCATTCCCCACAATAAATTATTTTAAATACATATAAATAGCTGATGAATTTTACTAAAATAAACATATTGCTTATTTATTTAAAATGAAGAGGTATTAGCCTTTTTATAACTAAAATAAATAAAAAAATTAATACATTCTTTTATTTTTGAACACAAATCTTAATTTCTAATTGGTTTTTAATCATTATAAAAATTGAATAAATATTAAACTATTGATAATTTTCAAAAGAATATTTTATCATAATGTATTTATTTTATGTAAATATCGTTAAATCAGCAATAAAGTTTTAAAAGAGGTTATAAGCTTATAAAAATCTATATTTATACCTAAAAGGTTCATACTTGTTAAAACTAAGATTTGACAAGATTTCATATTTTATGAAAATAAATTAAATAGTCTAGCATGTAATTAATTAGGTTTTATCGCCTAATATATGCTAATAATATATAATCACAGATAATAAAGTACCAGAAATAGGCAATCAAATCAAATGTCATAATTTCCTTAGAAGAATAATTAAGTAACATAAATGTTTTCTTGGAATTTATAAATGTACTTTCAAGTCAACAGTTCTAGTTTTGCAAATTGAGAATAAGAGCTATTTAACTAAATGTTGTTATAGCAGAATTAAATGTGCAAGAATCATTTTCTTTAAGTAGAATTTGGTGAATATATCTTCTAAACAGAGTTTTAAAAAATATGGTCGTCAACTTTTAAGTCCTCAAAATATATAAAAAGGTTCAAAGATAGCTTCAACAAAGCACTTTAAAAACATATTTGTCAATTTTGAATTAATAAAAAAAACACTCAAAGATAGCTCTGGCAAAGCATTTTAAAAACAAGTTGGTCAACTTCTTACTAATCAAAAAAAACATTTAAAAAAAAAGCTCAAAGTAATTTCTTACAAAGCGTTTTAAGAACATGTTTGTTAATATTTGACTCATCAAAACACTTCTAAATAAAAGATCAAATCTTTTTCGAGAAAACTGAAATAGTTCTTATAGACTAGTTCCATGAACTTCCAGGAGTGAGAAAATAATCGGAATAATTTGGTGAATAAATGGACAGTTTAAGCTAAGCGGCGCTTGACAGGACATACTTCTTGGAACGGTAAGCATTCAAACAGTCTTCGCGAAGGACTGCAGAAAGAAACTAAAACAAATGGATCGAAAAAACCTCGGATAGTCCTAGGTTTCAGGCGAGAACTCCTCTAAAGAAATCAAATCAAGAAGTGAAGCGGGCTTACCGGAATAAAACGGACGCAGCGACCGGAAGTCAGCAAGAGGTCAACGTCAGCCTCCATGATGGTCTTTCCACCAACACCTGGAGGAGGAGTAGTAAGGAAGCGGTAAGGATGTTTGTCACCCCCACTGTTTCACCTGAAGGGTCCGATGATATACCTCTTTGAGAAAGGGTGTAAGGATGAAAAGGTTTGTAAAAAAGGGGGGAGAAGGGGGGAGGAAAGCGAGGAACTCCAAAGTCTTCCTTCTGGCAGAAGATCGTGGGTACGACTGCAGCCGAGATTCCTCGGGCATGCGGCCAAAATCCCAGGGTCGATCAGGGGGGGTGAGGTGGAGTGTTGCGAGAGGGGTTTAGTAGGAGAGAAAGATAGAGCGAGAGAAAGGGGTGGAAAGAGTAAGAGAGGGGGTGGAAAGGACTCTATGGGGAAGGGTAAAAAGGGGGGAGGGAGAGGGGTTCAAATGGTTCCACTGCAGCTTTTCTATGACGTCACGGCAACCCTCTCTCTGTTCTGCAACGGTGGCAGCCACCAAAACTGAAATGTTAGAGGAGGCTAGAGGGTTGAGGGGGTGGAAAGGGATGGTGAAGCGCCGAGCATCGGGACGACAAAATGGCGCACACAGTAGAGTAAAAAAAACTTTTTTTTTCGGGGGTGAAGGGGATGAAGGTGGAGTTGTTTTTTTCTCCGGATCGTTAGAGGAACCAGAAGGGGTCGATCTTCTCCCTCCTCGTTCCTTCATTTCACTGCTGTTCCTGTCGTTGTTATAGTTCTCCCTATAATTTTATTTTATTGCAAATGACTTCACGTTTGGGAGTTTTTGTTGGAAAACATGTTGCTACCCTTGAGAATGTAACTGTCTATACAGGCGCCGGCCTATGTCCTCCTGACCGTTGCCCTTACGGTGGGGTTGTAGGAAACGCGAGAAAAGGCCAGCGGTTTTGTGATTTTTAGATCAAAACTTTAAAAAAAATCTGTACAAACATCGAGTTTAAATTTCTTCATAGGGTGCTATCAACAGAGTTGTTGAATATATGTCATGAGCATAGCGGCATTAGATGACAACCTATTTAAATTAAGAGAAAAATTTGTAATTGAACTCCAGGACACCCTTGACAGATATTCAACAACTTTTGAGGTCACCAAATGAAGAAAACTAAAGTTTGGTTATACTGGAGAAATATTGAATTTATTTTGAGTAAATGAACGTTATGCTGCAAAAACTGAAAAACCAATGATCTTTTCTCGCCTCCCCTGCATCCTCACCTCAAGAGGAAATAATCGAAACACCATTTCACCGATAAATTTATAAATACATAAAAAAAAGGTATTTGATCCATTAAATATCATCCGCATGTCCTCAATAGCTCTAGCCGAAATTCACACTAATTAATAAAAAAAACCATAGGAAGAAAAATGCATCAGCGTCAGTTTAAAGCGAGGATGCAAAAGCATTTATGGAACCGCCCAAACCAAATGTACTAAATCAGGATCAAAACCTTAATTCCCAGGTTAGATTCAATATTAATGATATGTGGTTGTGGTTCATATGAAGGATCAACATACAGCCCAAACCGCTGATCAGAGGCGTTGGTGGTGAGGGGAACGTAAAGTATCTAATCCAAGCCATGTAATGGTTATTTTAACGGTTTCCCAGATCTCCCTCTACATCAAATGCAATTACACGATTCCTCCAAGCGTGACCTTCCTCATTGGTGTAAATATGAAGATTCTCCTGACGGGCTGTAATAAAAAAGAATATGGACAACTTTCAAGTAGGCCTACACTCCATCCAACTAACACTTGCTGGTCTGTTCACTCCATCCAACAAACACTCGCTGGTCTGTTCACTCCATCCAACAAACACTTGCTGGTCTGTTCACTCCATCCAACTAACACTTGCTGGTCTGTTCACTCCATCCAACAAACACTTGCTGGTCTATTCACTCCATCCAACAAACACTTGCTGGTCTGTTCACTCCATCCAACTAACACTTGCTGGTCTGTTCACTCCATCCAACTAACACTTGCTGGTCTGTTCACTCCATCCAACAAACACTTGCTGGTTTATTCACTCTAACAGACTAACATTTTCTCTATTTTAGCTCTATTCAACCAATACTTTTTAATATTTTCTGTATAAATATTTACCCACACCTAGGTGCAAGTTGTCGCCAATAAATGCTACAGATTAATAAACAACATTCTTTTTATAGCTGTTAAGATTGACACCAGCTGTCAATAGCCTCTTGACATGACGAAATAATACATGAAATTAAATTTAATGTAAATTATAACATTAAGGAAAATCGTTAATCTGTAGTTCATGTTCACTTAAATAATTGGTGAAAAGGAAATTATTCAGAAGAAACAATTAATCGTTTGTTTTTGTGCATAGATATTAGAGGTGATAAAATGATTTTATTGATGAATGATAAAGCCAGATTCATTCTCTTCCACATTATCAAAAATGAAGATTTTCAAAAGAAGGTGTTTTGATTTAAAATGGCATTGAAATAAAAACGTATATGATGTTGTTAAGTGTTTGTATGGTGTATAATGGTTTTAAATAACAAATTCTCATCACGAAAAAACTTGTGCAAAATATATTTCTAATTTTCTGAGTATTTGGACGTAAAATAGACCGTTTTGAGAATATGTGGTGGTAAAATTTAATATGAAGGTGTAAAGAACTTGCCTTGCCTTTATTATTTGAGAATGAGAGGGGGGAAGAGTCTTTTAAAAAAAATTAGTTAAAAATAAACAAAATTGTGTTAAAATATAAGATGGAGAGGAAATAAATTTAGACTATAGCCCAACCGCATTGAAAAAATTACATGTATAGAAGTTTTTACTAAAATAGCATAGACAGTAAAAAACAAAGAAAACTCTTGAACAATTTGATAATTTGTTTTAAAAAGAGTTTAAGTTTCTTTGATATTTTTGAAGTAGTGATATGCCTTTTACCTGTCATGTGAAGGAGCGATAGATAATTATATCATTTTAAGATTATTAACCTTCATATACCTACATTGTCCTGGAATCAATTTCGAGGTCTTTAAGATGATTAATTAATGTATTCAGAAGTAGGACAGTTAAAAAAGGTACCGTTTAGTTGGGTCAAGTAACTACTTTGATTCATGTAAGGTGGTGAAGGGACGACTTTTATGAAATGATAATGGGAAATCGATGCAGGGTAATTGAGCTTGATCAATAATATATATTGAGTTGAAAGACTTAAGTACATACATACATACATACATACATACATACATACATACATACATTACATACATACATACATACATACATACATACATGCATACATGCATACATGCATACATGCATACATGCATACATGCATACATATATACATATATACATACACACATACATACATACATACATACACACATACATACATACACACATATAGATAAAATCGTATTCCTTGTTATAATATACAGACGTTCAACATAAGTTCACCGGTCTCGGTGGCGTAGTTGGCTAACGTGATAGATTCGTGTTGAGCTAGAGTGCCGAGGACGGGGAGATTGAGTTTCGAATCTTGGTCGAGTGAACAGGGATGGATTTTCCTAAACGGTTTTCCACTCTACCTACACGCAAATGCGGGCTCTAAATTCAATCCTCCCAATTCCTAATCTATTAGCGTAATTAGTACTTAAGCGTAAAATCCGAAGTACTTAAGCGTATAATCCGAACGGGTAGTAAGACGCGGTGCTAAATAAAAAAAAGCAGAAGTTGAAATGTTATAAAAATACACTGTGTAAAATAAAGTCAGTTGAAAACTCAAAAAATAGTAGGAAAATGTCGTTTCTGCTCGGTTTGAAAAAAAATAAAATTGACGCAAGTAAATTATACGGAACTCCGCATGGACATTCTCGCTCTATTGTTTAAAAATAGAGCTATTTACTTAAAACTCGTAATATATGTGAAACGAAATAATATACACTAGCAAACCCAAGCATAAATTGCACTATAATTATGTAAAACCTTTTTAAGTCACAGTTTAAAATTTTATAATTTTATCTTTAAAGAATTAATGTCCTCATTTGTATGTTTGGACCAATAAAAAAAGACCAATATTGGGTCCACTTGGGTCAACAATTTGTATTAAAATGTCTACTTCTGGTTAAAATTTTAACATTTTATTAGGTGTCGCACATCTTCTTGTCATCGCATTGCTATTAAAGTCTTTATTTATACATTTTGACAAATAAAAAATGTAAATATTAACTATTGAGTCTAAAAATGAAGATAGACAATTGTTGTACAAACATTTCTGCTAAGAGTACTAAAGAAAAACAACATAGATTTTTAGAGACTTACTTATATTTAATTACTCTATAACATTGGAGAATTATTGCGGTAAAATTTAAGTTGTATCACTTTACAACTAAAGCTCACAAAGTTGTATTAATATGTTTGCCAATATCTCAGAAACTGTTGGTTTTATAAAAATATATTTCACATAAAAGTTTTTTATTTTTAAAAGTACTATAATTTTGCAATAATAATTTATTTAGTAACTCAAATAGTTACGGCGAGACAGAAATTCCCGCTTCTGTAAGGTACCCTAAAAGTCACTTTTATGGGAAAATGAAAATATCCAGCTTATTTATAATCTTAATCAACGCCTTGATACGAATTTTAATCAAAATTGTTAGAAAAGGTTTTGATAAAATCGACATTTTCTCTTTTCGCCCTTCCATAAACTACTCTTAATTTTAAGTTTAAACAGACACACAGATATGCGTCATTGCAAAGACCACTTTCTAGGATTCAGGGGGTCATGAGACGTTGACATCCATGAACATTTCAGGTTCGATTTCTTTTACGGTAGCAATACTTTACCTTTAGTGTTCGAAAAGTTAAANATTTTAGAGTTAGACACACAGACAGCAGACGGAGGGTCATAAAACGTCGGCATTCATCAACATCTCGGGTTAGATTTTTTGACGGTCGCAATACTTTACCTTTAATGTTCGAAAAGTGTGTGTGTGTATATATATTTGCGTATAGCTTGAAATTATTGATTTTATAAAAATATGTTTCTTATAAAATATTTGTATCATAATATGTGTACTGTAATGATAAGTAATTTCATATCTAAAATAGTTTCGGAGATATTATAAAACAAAATAGAATTTACACATCAGACCGGAGCCCTTAAAGTCATTTTGCCGAAATTTTGACGGTAACCATTTTGTTTGGAATATTTATAAATGTTTTAAAATGAAATTTAAGCGAAATTGTTTGAGCCGATTTTGATAAAATCTACTTATTCTATTTTCATCCTTCAATAAACTACCCTTAATTTTAGGGTTAGATATCCAATTCCAAAAACCTCTCAGGGAAACCCTATGAAAACTTTAGATACCAAGTCTTAGCCCGATCGGTAAAATAGTTTAGGCTCTAGTTGGAGGTACAGACAGACAGACGGAAATTCAAAAACAACTTTTTCGGATTTGGGTGGTCATGAAACGTAGAGATTCGCCAAAATCTTGAGTTAGATTTTTTTGACGATCAAAATACTTTCTCTACCTGTAGGCTAGCGAGAAAGTAAAAGTTATAGGGTAAATTTTGACCAAAATATAGTTTGTCTAAAAGTAAGATTATTATTTATTATTATAGAAAAAAAATTGCTTCATTTTTATTTTTATGTTCTTGAATCAAAACATGTAATATATTTGAATGGTCTTGATTCTACCAAACAAAGTGTTTTTAAAAAGGTTTAATACCATTTTATCTTGAGTGAAAATAATTAGGCTTTAATGTACACATGATTTTTTAGATATAATATAATATTTAAAATGAAATAGTAAATCTGGCTTTTGGTAGGTACAGTTTGTTGCATATATTTGTTTGATATTCCAGCCTTGGTCTTACAGCCTCGTGTGAAGAAATGAGGAGATACTTGAAGATAAAAACACTTATTAAAAATAAATCTTATTTAAATAAAGAAATCTCGATTCCAAGTAGCATACATATTATGGGTAGGGTACATCATCTTGTATTTTTAGTACTGACAAGAAATACAAGAGCTAACCATCCTCCTTAAAATAGGGCCTAATTGTTTATACCGTTAATTGAATAACAGCAGTAATTTTATACAGGTCTGGAATTGTTGTGTTTTAAATATATTGGGACTATTTATCTCCTCAATAGACTGCAGTCATTTTTAATCGATACACATTTCCATCTTCGTTATTGCATTAGTACCTGTCATTATAGCTGTGACTGTCAACATCATCATAATCATAATCATGATCATTAATATTAGCTGAAATATCATTTTTTAGATAAAAGAGGTGGAAATTTAGGATTGGATGGAAAGGAACTTGATTAAATAATGTATTTTTACAGATTTAATGAAAAAAAACCCCTTCTAGTCCTAAATAAATCAAATATTTATTCAGTCGAGACGTTTAGTTTAATTTATATTTACTTATTGTAATATTTGATGAGAAACTTTTTAAATTAAAATACAAAGTTCTGATCAAATTAAGAGATGAAAAAAATTAAGCTGAAAGTATTTACTAAAGTGACATTTTAATTATTTCGTTTGAAATTATATTTTATATAAAGACTGTAAATTTTGGACCTTAACTCGCGTTCCCAAATCACAAACCTTAACTTTGGTACGGTCCATTAGGCTATTTATACTTCAATAATTTTTTATTCTTTTAAATATAGCACTGCGTCTTACTACCCATCCGGGCTATAAGCCTATGTACTAACTACGCTAATGGGTTAAGGATTAGGAAGGTTTAATTGAGAGGGAGTGCACATGTTTTTGCGTGGAGGGAGGGTGGAAAGCCATTAAGGAAAACCATCCCTAATTCAGCCGACCGAGAATCGAAACTTGGTCTCCCCGTCCTGAACAGTCTGGCTCAACATTTCAATTAAATTTAATACATCTTTTGAACTATATTTTATTTCATTTATACATACTTTTTAAGAGAGTGAGGGGTAGGGGCGGGGGCGCAAGGGATTCATGCACCTTAGGTGAAACTTAAATTTTCCACCCCATCTATATTCTGAGTAATATAAATAAACCATCACCACCATCGTCGTGAATGACGCAAAATTATATCATAATAATAATAGAGTGTATTAATAATATTATTATTATTATTAGCACCGCGTCTTACTACCCGTTCGTATTATACGCACTCACGCTAATGTGTAATGGTAGGGTGATTGTGAGATGGAATGGAGGACCTACAGTTTAACGTGGAATCCGAATTAACGTGGAATCCGAACCACGGTGGAGGCCTGGCATTCCCCACATTCACAAGCTGTGATTAATACACGTCTTGTCAGAGGTGCAGGAAGGGTTTGGCTATCAGATAAATCTGTGCCGGGACCGAGGATTGAACCCCAGACCCCAACACAGAAGTCTGACACATTACCCCTAGACCACCAGGTCACCAATAGGGTGTAAAAATACTTGATAGAAAAAGAGATCAAATAAAAAATAGGTGTAAATCTTCCTTCCCCCATATATCAATGCGTGCAAAAATATTATTCCTTTTTCCCCATTCTTTTCTCTTAATATTTTCTGAAGATTCTAATTAAATATCAAAGTGATTCGCTGACAAAGAGACCTTGGATGTCATAACACCATAAAGGAGACTGAATATGCGATTAATCAATTTTTTTTAATATATATATATATTAACATTAAATACAATATAGATGCTATTTCTTTATTTAGAAATAATTGTTGACTCATTTAATTTATATAATTATTTTATAAGTAAAAAAAACATTTTTTTGGAATGCAACCGCTTAGTTAGCCTAACGGAAGGGCCCTGCTCTTCAGTTTTAAAAAAAAAATTCAGGGGGACTGCACATATTTCAGCAGAAAATAAAAGATTTCGTTTCGGGGTAAAGCATATTTCAACTGAGATGAATGAACATTTCACTATCTTTATTTTGCAATTTGGTGAATATATTTCTTGAAAAGGACTGTTCGCCACTTAATACCGGCGTTTTATTAAAAGAGTAATATATCTCCAGTCATATTTCAATGGACTGACATCTAGTAGGTGAGGTTTAATGTCTGGAAGATTTTTAAATTTACATTAAATTATTCTATTTTAGTAGGAAAAAAGCCAAAAGGTGAAATTCGAGACTTTGCTATTCTTACGAATCAACCGGGATATCTGGTCTTACACGTGTAGTCCCACTTTCATAAAAAAAAAGTATCTTTTAAAAAACACACACAGATGAATAATGGCCAAAATTGATCGTAATTAGTTAAATAACTATATTATAAAAGGTATTGTTATGGCTATCAATAGTGACAGATGCAGATCACATAACTTGACGCATGAATACATTGAATATCAACACACTTGTTGCAGAGCACTGTAATTACGGGAATTTCCATGGTAGAAAACCACATTTCAATAAAATGATAAATTACACTTGGACACGGGAATCAAACTCGGGACCTTTAGCTTATAGTGCCAATGCTCTACCTCTAATTGATATTAATTGAAATTCGTTTTAATTACAATCATGTATACTTGGCAGCATAACATCTCTATAGGTCACCTGATAGATCGCGCTCCTAACGATTCACACACGTCCATCACAGACTCAGACTTAAACTAGAGGTGAAGAATGTTCCTGAATGGCTCAGTGGTAGAGAATAGCCGTGCTAAGCAAAAGGTCCTGGGTTTAATTCCCGTGTTCAGGTGTCACTTTTCAACTAATTAAAATTAAATATGAATACATAAATCTAGTAGCTTTTCTAGCGGTCAGATTAGGCCCTTCCTAGGAAAATGGACTAGAAGTAAACTAAGCCCCACAGCTTGATACATCTAAGTGCAACGCCATAACGACTATGGAAGGGTTGAGGTTAGTTTCATCTCTAAATAAATGTACAATCCCATCTAATAAAAATAAATATAGATAATTGCAACTCCTTAAGGTGCGGCAGAAGAGAGCGCAAGTATTTTTACAGTTTTTATAGAATTGAAATTTTTTGGCCAAAATAGATAAAATATTTCTCCAGTAGCAACATAGAGTTTAGTTTTCTACACATGCTAATATCAACAGATCTTGAATATCTGTCAAGGGTGTCGTGGAATTTTGTCAAAAACCTTTTAAATAAAAAGAAAAGTTTTTGACAAAATTTTGGGACACCCTTGACCTGTTGATATTAGCATGTGCAGAAAACTAAAATCTATCTTGCTATTGGCGAAATATTTGATTTATTTTGGTCAAAAAATTTCAATTTTATAAAAACTGTAAAAGTACTTGCGCTCCCTTATGCCGCACCTTAAGGACTATGGCATGGATGAGGCTGGTCTCATCTATAAATAAATGTACAATCTCATCTAATAAAAAGAAATATATATATATATATATATATATATTTATAAGAAAGCTTATATTTAAGACTATTTTGATGTTTACCTGTTTCAGCACAAAATTACACTAATGGGAGTAAGGATGGGGAAGGTTGCATTTATAAGAAGTAGACTCGCATTTGCGTGGACATTAAGCGTAAAAACATTTTAAGAAAAAACCACCCTCAATACCACCAATTGAAATTGAAACCCCGAACTCTGTCATCGACGGTCCAGTTTATTACGGGAGTGACGCCTTATCCCACTCAGCCATCGAAACAGGTTAGCGTAATTAAAGAAGTGTATAAAAATAAAAGTGTGTTTTTCCTTAAAGAAACATGTTTGTAAATATTTTATGTTTATATACTTGTATATTTTAGAACATCTAAATAGTTTCAGATATTGTATCTAGTGTTTTTTTATACACAAACAAGTCATACACACATGCACTTATGTCTAGTATTAAACCTTTGTACTAGCTTAACTTAAGACCGATACATAATGAGATAATTGAACCCCCACAATGGTGACCTAATAATTCCCCCCCCCCCCC
>CABFOW010000809.1:39508-50617 GCA_902141385.1 Timema californicum | reverse complement strand
CCCCCCCCCTACCCTCACATTAAGCTCCAGGCAAAAGTAATAAATACTGAACCTCGACAAATAAAGTGACATTTGAAACGTCCATGCTATTGTTTCAAAAGAACACACGATAACAAATAATTCATATTTCGTTTAGTATATGAGCAATGACACAAGTTTTTGACATCACGGTATTCTCTCTCTTTCATAAAGTATTTATGTTCCTCCACGTGGAAAGCAATAAATAAATAAAAAAGGATATAATCTATGAAGGCATTCAGTCGAGTAAATCAAATCGTAAGCACACAGTCATCCATCTTTCCAAAGTTTTGCTACCTGATTGTCTGTCAGAGTCATTATTAGTTTTTATACAGATGTTTGTGGGTCTTATACATTATGTAGTCGGTAGTATAATGCCATTTCTATTAATTAAGTGTAGCTTTTTACAGTTTTAAATACATTTTTGAAATCCCAAGTTTTTAGGCACCCGGAAAAACGTGTATATTTCTTTCTGTCTGGTTTGAAGTAGTAAGGAGCCCGGGGTTTGAATTCCGATCAGATTTACCGAGATTTTATTTTGCTAAATTATTTTCCATAGTCTTTTTATACAAATATGAGTACACCTTTTTATATCATTATTTCCAAAACTGTGGCACGCGTTTTCCCAGAGGTACAGAAATGATTTTAGGGGATACACGAATGATTTCAGGTACACACAAAGGGTATAAGGGGCTGCACTAAGGGCTTCAGGAGATACACGAGGGGTTCAAGGGGATACATGAATGATTTCAAGGAGTACACGAAGGATTAAAGAGGGTGCATGACCTATCGCTTTAATAACCACAAAATATATTTCGATAGTATTGAGTCTGATAACAAAAATACGCTAATTTTGACATGATGTTATAGACTTTTATCAGCCTTTATTTCCCTATGTTCGGGTTTATTAAAATTTGGAACGACTGTTTAGGATTTACAAAAATAACAGTTATACTCTATTTGTTTCCTTCTTTTATGAAGAGCTGGAAGGGGTACATAGGTTGGGTCATTGCCCCGAATGGGGTACACAACTGGGAAAGTTTGGGAAACACAGTTTTTGATCATTGATATAAAATGTAAATAGCCCAGATGAATGAAGAAGCAAAATAAAAAAATAAATAGTCTTAGCCTATGTATAATGAATAAATATGTTTAAAGTGTAACTGTAGGAAACGAGAGTTAAGGGAAGTGTTTTTGCATTTTTATAGCAAAACTCTTTTCGCCGAAATATATCGACTGTAATTGCTCCAGTATAAACCTGCGAGTTTAGTTTACTTCACACGGTGATATCGACAATTGTTGAATATCTGTTGTCAGCATATTGTAATTTGATAAGAATCTTTTTAAATAAAAAAAGTTGTCATTAAATTCCATGACATTCTTAACAGATAGTAATTCAACATTACTGTTGATATCGCCACGCGAAAAAAATTAATCTCTTATGTTTCTACTGTATGATGGTTTGATTTATTTTGAACAAAAAAAAGTTTTGATATAAAAACCGCAAAAATACTGCCCTTAAATTACGTTCCCTACAATCCCATCTTAAGGATACTTGTCCAACAGTTACTTAGTTTCTTTGAAAATGTAATATAAGCATATTTGTCCATCGGAAGTTACTTTAAAACGTTTTGAATTCATGATTATATCTTATTAAGAATAGATGTGTAGAAAGGCTATTTACGTATTGATGTAACAAATAGACTAGATTACAAAATAAATAACATATTTTTATATTTAATCAATTTTTTGTTTTATTTTACCTTAATAAAACACTAAAACTAACCATATCGTAAGTCTATGGGAAAAAAAGTCTAGTTTTATTTTGTTTCAAAAGGTAAACGCAGAGCCGGTGAGAAAGTCTATGTTAATCAATATGTTAGGCCAATATGAGTTTAAAGAGCCAAATAATGATAACGATGAAGTTAAACAAGTCCAATTTTATCAGGAAAGAACTTTTAGAAAATATAAACATATTATTCGTGGAAAGCATTAATAGACTATTTTACTAATATTGTTTATGTTATTTTATAGCTATTTATGATGTAAATAAAAAATGACAACTGTATATCACATAATTTGACGTATGCATACATGAAGGTAGATTTAGTAACTTTTCTAGCCGTCAGATAAGGAAGGCCCTTCCTATGAAAATTGAATTGTATATAGGCTTAGTTTATCAACTAAGCTTTAAAATTTACAAGAATATGGGAATAGCAGTGTTTACTTGCATTCAGACACACATCTCTTTGATTTAGTATTGAAGTTGCATTTTGGAAATTGTTGATATCTTATCTGTCTCGTTCATCATTTCATTTTGATAATTAAAGTGCAATTTATTAAGGTAAGGCACAGCGCTTACCTAGCTTAGGATAGTACTTCTATTAGTGCACTCAAATATTTTCAAAGTGGATAACAAGACTAATGAATACCAACTAAATTTTCTTGGTAAAATCTGTAATCGAACTAGGTTTATACAGACTTGTAGTCTAAAAACTCAGCCAAATGGATGGGTGTTACCTTAATCTACAAATATTTTTAGTACATGGCTGTAAAATTTATCATGGAACTCAAATTAAATGTGATATTTTAAAAAAAACTACTAGATATAAGATATATTTCATTTTCTTTTGTTTTTAAGCCAAAGAAAATATTGTTTGTGTTTCTAATCGATTAACAACAAAGACAACATTTACAGAACAAACAATTGTTAATTTTTCCACTTACCATTGTAGAGCACGGTGACCCTGGAAGCGTTGGCCGGGTCAGCCGCGTCCGGGGGCGGTGGGCTGGGGGCGGTGGTGCCCGCCGTGGGGCTTGATGGCCCCCAACAACTGCCCGCAGACGGAGGCTGCATCGCGCGCTGGACCACGGCGCCACCCCCACCACAAGAGGGCGCCGGGGACTCTCCCACCACGTCGATCTCCTCGTCATCTTCATCTCCCTCCTCCTCGATGCTCCCACCCCCGACGCCCCCAACGATGACTTCCGAGTCGTCTTCGAGCGTCTCCGACTCCACGCGGTCTGGCCAAGGGTAAGCCTTCCACTTCTTGGCCATTAGGCACCTTGGCATCGTATTATATTACCCAATGTAGAGTCGTAGTTTTTTTTAATTATCAAGAAAACAAAAATATATATATTCAATAGTGTTTTTTTCTTAAAAAAAAAGACCCGAAAAAATCACATACAACAAAGTTTATTTTTGTTTTATTTCTCTGTTGAAAAATATATATATATCATTTAATATATAGTTTATTTGTTTAGTATCACGTGCGCAATCTACGTCTTCTTTTTCTTCTCAAGGCAAACACTCGTGTCTTTGTGACAAAGTCCTTAATTAAGGTCCCCGGTGACGTCTTATCGCCACGGAAGAGAAGTCCTCTCCGGCGATCAGAGGAATGTCCGGGGTCTGCTTCGCTTTCCTCGTCTTCTGCCCCCTCTCGGTCTGTCGTCATGTGTGTTGAAGCCCTCAGACCCTTACCTCCCGTCGAAGTCTGACGGCGTGGTCGCACGACAGAGGACGCCGACGACGCTGGTGTCTTCGGCGCTGGGCGATGCACGTCTGGTGTTCCTCGGACGATGACGGGTGGCCTTCAAAGACGTCGCCGAAGCAGGTGGTGGGGGAAGAGACGATCACTGACGAAGAAGAGGGTTGCTTCCCGTGTTCTACTCCGACGACGTACATAACCGAGTATTTAAGAAGGAAAGCTTTTTGTTTGTTTTTTCTGGACGGGCGGATTTTTAATAAATTTTACTTGACGCACAAAAACACTCTTGAGATATTTTCGGTTTAAGAAACTTTCAGTACACAGCAATGGTTTGTATTTCTCTCAGTTGTGAAAAAAAAATAAAAAAAATAGCACGTGTAGGATTTCAAGCTAATTAAACAAATATTTCAAAAAGATTATTTTGTATTATTGTTAGTTGTTTTAGCAAATAGGAGGGTATAAAGTCACACGCAGCACGGAGACAAGATTAGACAAGGTATTTTATTTGAAATATAATTTGTAGTATAAAAATCCCCCCCCGAAAGAGAAAAAACCTAGCGGAAAACTAAAACCAAACCAACCAACCCCCTCAGCGGCTTTTCTGGATCTAACCAAACCTACACGGTGCCTTTTATATTTTAACCCTCCGTCCTCGTGGTGTATGAAGGGCAAAAACTAGTCCTATCGGGGAGGGGAGAGTTTGCAAGCCCCCCACTCCCCACTGAAACTTTCAACCCTCTACTTTCCTCCCCGAGCGAAGGGGAAGGGATGCAACACGCCGCCTGCTAAACCACCCCTCCTGGCCGGCGCGCACGCGCTGTTTAAGACTGAATGGGTCAGGGGAGGAGAGGGTTTTGGATGTTTGGGTAAGGGAGGGGGAAGGGGAATGTCGAAGACCCTCCCGAAAAAGGGAAGAGGGCCAGTTCTGAGAGTGGCTCCACCCTCGCGGGCCCCCTCCCTTGGACTTAGGGCCCCTCCTACCCTCACCTGATGAAGCGCCCACTTCCCCTCCTAAAACCGTGAAAAGTACCGAACACGTGGTTCTGGGATCGACCACGCGGACCTCACTGAGTAGCGTCAATAACTATGTTAGTCTTATAATGTCCAATGACATCCACTGTACTTAAGTAGAATCAATGACTATAATACATTCACGACCTTAATTTACTTGAATGACAGCTCTAAAAGTTAATACAAATAATCCATAATGTATCCCTACGCCAACAGCTGGCATCCGTCACTTTGAATAGCTGTAATGAAAACATATGGTAATGTATGAATGTGATGGTTAACCACAGTAGTTTAGGCCAATATTATTTATATATTTATTTGAGGTTCGGCACAAAGCTTATTTATTGTTTTATTCCCTTTAAAATAATTATTATTCACAGCACCTTCACAAAAGGTCCAACGAACATAACTTTAAAATGGCGACCAACGAATTTAAATCATGTGATTGAACATGAGCTACATGATGGAAACAAGTTCTTTACAATGATGCACCCACCCAGTGGATAAACATATTTTATTCAGTTACATATTTTGAAATACGATAAAATAATCATAAACTAATTTATTATATATTAAATAAATGACAAGTATTTTCTCTTTTTCAAGTAAATACGATGTCTGTATTAAAAGGTATTAATGTATGCACTATATCACACATCATAGATTACATTCCAAAACGAAGAATAATTACTTTCAATTATGTTTAAAATATTGTTTAGGATTGGACGAAAAGAAATTATTAAAGGTAATGAAATAGTGTGAGAAAACTCAAGCTTACGTTATTTTAAATGTAAGATATAATAATACGTAGCTAAAATATTTATAACAGAACAGTGATCTTTTACAAGTGTTGTCAATCCAAAACCTAAACATAGGATTTTTGAACTGTCATCCAGGTAAAAACCTAACATGAACAGACTCTATGTTAGTCCAATGTCCACCAATAGTCACTGTATCTGAGTACCATCAATCACTATCTTAGTCTTCCAATGTTCCACCGACAGCCACTGTATCTGAGTACCATCAATCACTATCTTAGTCTTCCAATATCCACTGACAGCCACTGTATCTGAGTAGACCAATTTTGGTGCTTACGTATGGATATTTTTTTTTAATTCTTAGGCTTGGCACCATCAACATTACAGCTTAATATTATATTTTACTGTGGAATAGAGTTTATTTTATTTTTGTTTGAAGCTCACCAAATACCAAATCTACCAGTGATATATTATTTCACAAATGTAAAAGATAAACAAATAAATAAAAACAGTTTCTAAGATGCAATTGAAAGGAACGAATTGTAGTATTTTAATATTCTTACAGTTTTTATGAAAAAAAAAAACTTTTTTGGCCAACCTACATAGTAAACACCATGCAACAGTAATTTTTTGGGTATCGCAGAATTTGATCAAAAACCTTTTAATTAGGGATAATAAGTAGTAAATTGTGTAAATTCCGCGGTGATCATGATAAAAATTCGGGAATTGTTGAGTTACTACCTAGAAAAAAAAATTGTAGGTATTTACTAAAGTAATATTTAATTTAATTTGGACAAACTTTTTTGTCATAAAAACTAAACAAGCATTTTTATCATTAATCATTTTAAAATCTCATTACTATGAATTTTCTTACAAGAACATCTACACTTAACTTTAGTAAACAAAACTAAAATAATTTTAGCCCACCGCATGGTTGAGTTGTTTAGAATACTTCTTAATACTTGGTAGTCCCTAGTTTGACCCCAACTTCTCGGCTCTAAACGTCTTACTGCCCATCCAGGATATTCTAATATTTCACTAATGTGATAGGTGATTAGGGAGGTAACAAATATATTGGAGAATAAATAAATTTATTTACAAGGAGGTTAGCAAACTGAAAATAAATTGTAGGTTTACGGTGCACCGCACATACATTCTAGCTCATTTATTTAAGAATGGAGACATTTACTTAAAACTGATTAACAATGTTAAAAGAAATAATGTACATTGTTACAAAAACATATTGAGAAAAATGTAACATCTCTGTTCACTAACGCGCAAAACAGTCAAATCTTCATTTCAAAGAAATCAATATATACAAATAACTCGCTTTGATCGTTAGGAGCTCCGCCCCCAAACCCCTATTTAGTTTTCTTTGCAAGTGAATGTAAACTAATGTAGTTCCAGAGCCGTTTTTTGATAGGTCTTACCATTTAGCCGCAAGAGACCTTCAAATAAAGGTCCGCACCGACTTTAAAGTTGCTCTGCAATTTTGATTTTTTTTTTGTGTTAAAAATTAAAATTGTTTACTTTTTGGAATTTTCCCGTCGGTTACAAGCTAGAAGTTATAAGTTTGTCAAATTTCAAGTTTCTAGCTCATCTGGAAGTGGGTAAATATTGTCAGTGAGTGAGTCAGCCATGTGGATTTATAGTAGTATAATTTCAAATCAAATATTTCTAATTTTTATAGACCTATTACTATAAATTTGCAATGGTAAGCTATTTCATATCCTAAAAAATTGCGGAGATATCAAAATTGTAGATATCCGTTCATATAAAGTATTTTCTATACCCAGAAAATGAGCACCATTTTGTTTAGAATGTTAAAAAAAATCCTGGATATGGGTTTGAAAAAATATTTAGAGCATATTTTGAGAAAAACGACATTTTGCTCATTTGGTTCTCAACTAAATTACTCTTAATTTTAGGGTTAGATAGATAATACCAAAAACTCCTTGGGGTAACCCTATGAAAACCAAGTTCTAGCCCGATCAGTAAAACAGTTTCGTTTCTGGGCCGCGATACAGACAGACAGACAGACAGACAGACAGACGGTGCCGCGAAAACAACTTTTTTTGGATTCAGTGAGTCATGAAACTTAGATATCCATCAAACTCTAAAATTCGATTTGTGTGACGGTCACAATACTTTCTCTCTTCGAGGGGTCGTGAGAAAGAAAAACCTACATCAATGCATTTAACCTGAATTCGAATCCTTGCCTCTACGACGCCGACAAATCGGACAAGACGAGACAGATGCCATTTCCCATGAGGCCCCCGGGGATGTTGATATATCCCCTTGTTTTGAAAGTGCGAATAAGTTCATTAATCCCGTTTGTGTCCGACTAATTCACATTTTTGTTGGAACTTTAGTAAGGTTCTTGATTGAACTATAGGCCTAGTAAGATTTTTTCGGGAACTAGAGTAAGGTTCTTGTTGGAACTATAGTGAGATTCTAGCAGGATAAAAGGTTTATAAATAAAAATAAAAATCATGTAAACATTGATAATATTCTTCACTAATATAATCCTATTGAAAGGTTTATTGATGAGTGGCTTGTCGTGGAGTGTTGCCAGGGTAAGCAGAGCTTGTTAAAACTATAATTGTGATATGTTCTTCCCTACGCTATTCCCATATAGCTAAGCCAATTACATATACGACCCGCTTCAGTGGCCGAACAGCCTAAGGCGTCACTCACATTTTAGACTGTCATGATAATGATGAGATAAGGGTTTGAAACCTGGTCAGGTCTGCTGATGGTGGTTTTACTTAAATAGTTTCCCACTCTCCTTCAAGTAGATCTAAAATTCGTCCTTCCTCATCCATACCCTTTTGAGTAATCACCATATAGGCGTATAACCTGAACAGGTAATAAGACGCGGTGAATTATATAGAAACAATTACATAACAGAATATACTCTTCATACCTCATTCTGGGAATGTATGTGTAATGGTAGGGTGACTGTGAGACGAAATGGAGGACCTACAGTTTAACGTGGAATCAGAACCACGGTGGAGGCCTGGCATTCCACACATTCACAAGTTGTGATTAATACAAGTCTTGTCAGAGGTGAAGGAAAGGTTTGGAAATCAGATACATCTGTGCCTGGACCGGGGATTGAACCCCGGACCCCCAGAACAGAGGTCTGATACCTTACCCCTAGACCACCAGGTCACCTTATGTTGGTTGATACCTGAGCAATGAGTGTTCTACTACTCAGTGACGAGGGCATATCACATGCACATTTTTAAACGTACTATGCTTACCCTGGCAACACTCCACTGGTATTGCTACTATCTATCATAGGTGACATCTGAATATGACGTCACTCTACGTATGAATATACTTACTCTTGTAACTGTCTGATTTCTGCTAGAATCCCACTAGTAATAATAATAATAATAATAATAATAATAATAATAATAATAATAACAATGCGCGTCTGGCCTGCAACAATCGTAACCTAGTAGTGGAAATATTATCCAGTACTAATGTACCGTTGTCCAGGCGATGCCCGAATGTACTAATCATACATCCTTTCCGTGGAGGTTCTTTTCATGACTTCGATTAGATTAGATGAGGTGATAGTGAGTATAAGGGTGTGGAACCAGTGGTAACACTTAAACCTAACTTGAGCCTAACCAACTAAACCCTGGTGGTGGAAGGGTAATTTCCCTTTTAGGAAAAAGACCCAAGATACCAGCCGGGAATAGAACCCGGTACCCCTAAGCTCGTATCCAGGTGCACCGACCACTACGTCATGGAACCGGCTATCCTACCAATAGAATGTAACACTCTATCCGGTTATCCTACCAATAGAACGTAACACTTCTATCCGGTTATCCTACCAATAGAACGTAACACTCTATCCGGTTATCCTACCAATAGAATGTAACACTCTATCCGGTTATCTGTTTGGAAGAACTATCTACCCCTGCCAGTGTGACGATGCAACAAGAACGACACGTAGTTGGTGCACTGGGTCAACCATTGATTTTTGTGTGTTTCCAAACAAACCACGTGTTGAGGTCGGGATTTGATACAGAAGGGGGGAAAAGGAGAAAAATGCTGGGTAGGTTCAGAAATAAATACTATAATATATAGCAGCTTTATACTTAGGAGTTAATTAAGAAGTGGTGACATAGTGGTATTAGGCGTTAGATTCGCATTGCAAATTTACTGGGTTTGAAGAGACTTACTGTACGTAATATTTTCATCTGCTTCAAAAAGATTATTTTTCTATATCGATTAGAAAATATTTGTGGTCACACACAATCTTGTATCGATGAGCCTCGCGGACTAAACGTCTAACTCATCTAATATGGCTGTCCAGTGGCGGGAAAGGGCTGATTTAAATACCACCCGAATTTACTGAGGGTGATTTTTTTTTTAACCTAAATGGTTTTCCCCTCTGCCTCCACGAAAATGTGGGTATTTTCTTCATAAGTTGGCTGGCCTATTGGTCTAGGGATTAGCACTCCTGACTACTAATATAGAGGTCTTAGGTTCAATTCCCGACGCTACTCTAGATATTCTTGTCGAAGATGAATTGTTTATAGGTTGCCATAGTCTGGTTAGTTATGCTTAAGACTTCCATTGGAATCACATAGTCATTATCATCATCAACACATCATTTCATCTAGCCAAAGTTACTGCACCAACATGGTATCCTAGCCTCAAAGAACGATTGCATACCCGTCACTGCCAGTAAAAGATCAGGAATGTCTGGATGACCAACCCTGGTGTCATATTTTGAAAAAAAACCTCTAAACTCTACATTTCTCATCAAAACCACATCAGCGTAATTATTATAAATACGTATATCTCATACGAGTCATAAGACGTTGTGTAAATAATCTAGAAAATAAAATTGACTAAACGTTACTTTTATCCTATAGCTGTCAAAAGGACATCATCTGTCGATTGGGACCTCTTGCCGTAAGAAACCATTAAAACACTCTAGCAGCTAATTGAAAAACTTGATGAATTAGTTCCTTAGAGAAACCTTAAATCCGACTAAGGTAATTTATTTTAAACAACAATATATATAATTTAGTAAGTTCCAACTACAATGTAATCTTGTTATTTAGCCTACATCGTAGAACCCGCATCGGTGGGCTCGCAGATTAAATGTCAATCTCGTATAGTTTGTTTTTCCAGTGATGGGTAGGTCGTGGTTCGAATCCCAACCGGGCTTACTGGGTATGGTTTCTCCTAAATGGTTACCCGACCATACCTTCAAGCAAATGTGAACATATCTCCTATAAATTTTACCTTCCTCATACCTTCCCCTTTAGTTTGATTAAAACAGATGGGTAGTGAAATGGGGTGAGAAAAAAGATCGTAAAAAAGTACTAATAATGTATCCAATATGTGCATAATCATCCCATACGGCATTGTTACATTGACACCGAGAAATAGGATATTCGTGTCAGGTGATTCTTAAGATCGCAAGGCAGGCTTCTTGAATTATCCACCCCCTCCCTCCCTCTCACAGAAGAGTAGCTCCCTCCTGTTTACGACACACTGTCACCCTTCTCTTCCCCTAACTAATTTTTTTCCCTCAATCTGCCCCCGCACCTCCCCCAATAAACAAATACTCCCTTCAACTACCTACACTTATCCTTTCCGGCTTTAAAAGACTCCATGGAATCACACCACGCGATCGAGTCTTAGCGACCGCTGACTGTTGGCGAAGATAATTCCAAATTCTGCGGAATAGAGGGTGTCATGTGGTTAGCACAACAGACCCTACGGCCGTTAATTTTTAGTTTTCTAGACTGAAGTCACTACTTTTGTCAATCAAGTGGCGCCTTAATTTATCTTCACGAGGC
>CABFOW010000809.1:14350-39438 GCA_902141385.1 Timema californicum | reverse complement strand
CTATTTTGTTTAAAAAAAGCGGGCCCTAAATTTCTCCCCCCAGGCCGGCTTGGCCCCCCCCCCCCCCCCGTTTCAGACCCACTGCTTCGCGGAATAATCTGGGAGCGTTGGGGGATCAAACCTGGAACCTTTGGATCTGTTTATATATAAATATATCCAGGAATATATATTGTATAATAGATTATAATAATAGTACAGTTTTAAAAGCGAGTATAACTTTTATCATTTTGCATCAAAGTCTCACATCTCAACTAAAGGTCCCGGGTTCAATTACCATAATAGCTGAAAAACTTATTATTGGTGAAATGTAGTTTGCCCCTTTAACAGTGATGAACTAATGGCCAGAAATCTGAGTGTCGTGTCTGTTCTGGATTTAAGTTAGGTTGTTTAGAAAGTGCACGTTAAATGCCTCATATAATAGGCCTAAGTATTGATTCTGTGTTGACGCTTTACTAATTGATCTAACCAGATATTGTGCCAGTTCTTTACCACCCTACCGGAAGTTATCTTAATAAATTCTGAACGATAAAATAATTAAATTAACACAACTAATACACACTATAGGTCTACTGGATGGAGATGCTAGTTTTTATTATTTAGCACCGTATCGTACTACCCGTTCGGCTCATACGCCTATGTAGGCTTACTAATTACGCTAATGTGTTAGGCATGAAGCAAAATTGTTTTAGATGAAATGTGCCCGCATTTTCGTGGAGGAAGATTTGATAACCATTTATGAAAATCCACCTTCAGTACACACGATTGAGTTTCGAGCCTTCGTTTCCCCACCATCGGCGGTCTAGTCTATTGCGAGAGTGACGCCTTAAAACATTTAACCACCAAAGTGGGTTAGAGTTTCTTAACACACTTAGCGGAAGGGCTGAGGAAACGGATAACAAATAAATACATGGTTTTAATTCTTGGTCGCATTTACAATATTTTATCATGCACTTTTTTTAAATGGAAAAAAATCACAGATATTTAATTGGACAAAATGCAGCTAAAATACCCAAAGCTATGGTGGAAAAGGGGNGGGGGGGGGGCGAGATTACACGAGATAGGGACAGCGTTTTGGCAGTTTTTATAACAACACTTTATTCAGTAAAATAATTCAAATATTGCTCCTGTAGAAAGAAAGGGTTTAATTTTCTTCCCATGTTGATATCAACATTTGTTGAATATCTGTTAAGGTGTCCTGGAATTTGATGACAACTTTTTTATCTTTATTTAAAATGTTTGTCATCTAATTACTCTATGCTTATGGCAGATATTAAAACACTGTTGATATCACCATGCTAAGAAAATTATACTCTTTGTGTCTACTGGAGCAATATTTTATTTATTTTGGCTAAGTAAAAATGTTTTTATACACAAACTGCAAAAATAAACAGTACCGTTAACTCGCGCTCAGTTCCATCTCATATTTATCTTACGAAATGAATACCAGAAACATGCATGGACGAGTTGCCATAAAGCGAATATACCGAGAAAACTTTCATCTCTAGTGAGAACGAAGCGAGTTCTCTTACCCCCTTCCCTCTCAAGTGTCCACGAGCACTCCGTCTGGTGCGTGTTCACATGTGAACCTAGTCCACACGAAGAGCTCACCGCCCTTCAGAGCTAGTGTACCCACATCCCTTGCTACGGATCATGTGTCAGTTTCCGGTTCCTGCCCGGGTCCGCGCGCCACGAGGGAAGGAAACGGATGAGAAGGGGGGGAATTGGAGGTGGTATACTTTGCTACACATCCTGCACGCGTGCGCAAGAATTGCCTAATACCAGGGGGTGGGCGGGGAGAAGGACCCGCAACAGATACTTTCTAGAAGATTATTATGTATAGGTGATGTGTTTTTGTTTTTATAAAGTTCAACAAGCGTGGGACCAAGATAATAGCTGAGCCCAAATCACTCATGTCCTGTTTAAGGGCAGAGTATCGGAAGAAAAATATCAATACTTTACTCATTTCTATGATAGGAAGGTAAAAATATCAATAATTTACTCATTTTATAGGATAGGAAGGTAAAAATATCAATAATTTACTCATTTATAGGATAGGAAGGTAAAAATATCAATAATTTACTCATTTGAGGATAGGAAGGTAAAAATATCGATTGATACTTTACTCATTTCTAGGATGGGGAAAAAATTAATACAATTTTGGGATGGAATTAAAATGTCATTACTTTACTAATTTCTAGGATAGGAACATAAAATATCAATAATATCAATACTTTACTCATTTCTAGGATAAGAAGAAAAGTATATATAGCAGGGGGTATCAGTTAAGAAATAATAAAAAGAAAACTTTATCCAGATACTATGTTTTTATGTACCAAAATATTGATGATTTTTTCTCTTTAGTTCATTAAAATGTTTTTGTACTTATCATAATAATCACAACAAATAGGCACATGTTTTTGTTGATTTGGTATAGTTCTGGAAGGAAAGACATTTTAGAATAAATACACATTTGGTTTGCTGTCACTATTGATATTATAAAATGTTACTATGTATTATATTTGTGTTATTTTATAAGCTAGTAATATTTATCAAAAATGACAACTGCAGGTCACATGGCTTGACGTATGAATATATCAGAGTAGATTTAGTAACTTATATAACTGTCAGATTCAGACCAGACTTCCACCATGGATTGACTTCTGTAAAAACACAATTAATTACACCTAGACAATATAAGTCTTCTACATTGCACGCACACGCATCAATGGCCAAACAGTCTGCGGTGTTACTCTTGTGTTAGACTGACCTGCTGATGATGGGGTTCGAATCTCGGTAGGGTCTACTGAGGGTGGTTTTGACTAAGTGGTTCCTCACTCATCCTCTTAGCAAATTATTCCTTCCTCATCTTTACCCTATTAGAGTAATGATTAGCATATAAGCCTATGCGTGTGACCTGAACAGGTCGTAAGACGCGGCAGTAAAAAACATACTTTGCGCTCAGTTTTACAACATCTAAGCTATATTTTGAATTCAAACATTTACAGGCAGATTACATATTGTGGAAACGAGTTTGTCTTGCTACCGCTGGTTTCTGACGAAAACAAAACAACATGGAGACCCATCATATATACGGCTATCTGCATCCTTCCTGCACTTAAGGGTAATTTCCAAGTCTCAATATATACCGTAATGTCCGGAACAGAAGTTCCTCCGAACCTTTAGAACGGCGATAGACCTCGTGTATAATTATCAAATTATGGATTAAGGAAGAAGATAGGAGAAGATACTTACAAGGAAATATAAATAAACCAAAGGAAAGTAGCCGAAAAAAAAGTAAAGTTTTTTTTAGAAGCAACATGCATCTCTTCTTTGAACAATAAAAAGAAATGGTCATAAAAATAGGCGCAATCTGCATGTAAATTTTTGGCATAAATTACGACAGTAGGGAAGTGTGTTTTTGTGTGTGTGTGTTTGTCAGTGTATGTAAGGACGGGGTTGAGGGGTGGAGTTCGTGATTTATATTAGTGTTACGTGTTTCTTCCCCTCTAAGGATGGCAGGCTATATTCTCTCTGGTCATGATTCCTCGTGCCTTATATATACTGTACAGTCGTTCTTAAAAGAAAGGGAACGTGATGAGTGTACTTGTTTGATTGTTGCTAGGGTTTAAGGTGGGGGTGGAAGAGAACGCGTGTTAAGGTCCATTTTTACGGGTTTTTTACTTACAAAAAATATATATTGGTTAATAAAAATCATCAGTGGATACGTTTAGTTAAATTTTGTTTTTGAATATTTGTCGAGGAATTTGAACAGAAACCTTATTAGACAAAGAAAACGTCCCATGTCAAATTCTGCTATGATCACAACAGATAGTCAACAACTGTTGATATCACCATGTAAAGAAAATCAAACTAGGTTTCTACTGGATGAGTATTTTATTTATTTTTTGCTCAAAATGTTTTTTGCTATAAAAACTTCAAAAATACTGGCCTTAACTCGCTTTCACCCCTCTCCTCTACCCATATAAAATAATCGTTAGGTAACATTATTGAATATCAGCATCCCATAATCCGACACCTTAGCTCAGTAGGTAGCCTGTCTGCCTACTGACTTAGAGGTCCCGAACTCGACTCCTTGCATGAACGAAAAATTTATCATGAGTGGACTGTGGGTTTACCCTTTCAAATTTATTTTTTATTTTCAATTTCCATATATATATATATATTTGTCCTGACATTATTTTACTATAAATCAGGACTTTTTCTGCTCTGTGCATATTACAATATTCCTTCTATATAGTTAATCTAAAAATTTTACACACAAACTTTTTGGAATATAAACATATATTACTATTAAAACTACTTGTCCTGTTATTGATCATTACCAATTTCCCTCGACCTGTGCCTGTTAGCAGCTCTGTCTACTATATATCAATACCATTATTTAATTTATGATAACTTATAACTATACCTGTCCCTCTTTCCCTATTGAAGTTATTTTGACTATATACATTTTTTGCTTTTGATATGCTAGCTTTGGACTTAGATCCTTTTAGCTCTGTCCTCTCTCAGTTGTTGTGCCCACAAGCAACTCCTGATGGTATAGTCTAATCAGTTTTAAGGGCAGATGGAACTAACACTGCCTTATACTGACTATCCCATTCATAACCCGCAAGGCTTTCCCACATACGTTGTTCATGTGAGCTAGGAAGCTACGCTTCTCGTCAATCGTCAACCCCAGGTATCTAACCATTTAACTCCTTCTAATGGTTTGTTCTCCTATCTTAATTATAAGATCTCTCTTAAGCACTCCCCTGAGCAGTATGTAGGCTGTCTTCACCGGCGCCAGGTTGAGTCTTACTTTTCTACACCATTTATCCAAGCCGCTCAGTACCTTATTCATTTTTTCTTCCAGTTTCCTCCTAGAACTTGCCTTCACCACTATCAGCATGTCATTATCAAAAGAAACCCCCCACCACAGCCTCAGAGAGTGCTTCAATCTCTAGCAACCCAAGATCGAGACCAACGTACTAAAATATCGGACCACAGACTGATACTTGTGAGCATCCTTTTGTTAATTTTTTGCTTATTGTTATTCCTACCTGTCCCTACAGTTGTTCTTAAAGCTTCTGTAGAGACTCCCCGAACAGTTTAGTTCTCTTAATCTCTTGAATAAGGCTGGCCACCAAAGGGTATTAAATGCATCTGAGATGTCCACAAATATTCCTATCAAATGTTTTGCCCTAGATTTTTCTACCAGGCTAATAGTAGCACAGATCTACTCCTCTGTAGACCTTCCCTTCCTATAGCCGTACTGTTGAGGGTGCATTCCCACCTCTTCTCTATATTTTTTCAGTCTTTAACATATAAGTTTCTCCGACAGTTCTGCACATACATTCATCAAACATATTGATCTGTACGACTTTGGGAGTGGCGGGTCTTTATCCTACCCTTTACTCAGAATTACCACTTCTCTCCGCTTCCACACTTTTGGGATTCTGCCCTGAGCTGGGCCATAAAGGGTGCTATTTGTTAATTAATTTCCTGAATCACCTCTACCCTGATTCCATCAGGTCCAGATGCCGTCTTTCTTCTCATTCCTGCTATTAGCATTTTAATTTCGTCTTGTGTTACTGGTTCCACTATCACGTTTTCATTATTATATGCCATTTTCATATCCTGCCTAACTCTTTCGTTCTCCTCATTCCCCTCCTCCGGATTATCATCAGGGAGTAACACATCCATTAGTAGTCTAGCCTATTCCTCTCAGAAGGTAGTCATTCCTCCTTCTGGTTTATCGAGTGTTGAAATGACAACTGGTGGTTTAATTTTCTCTGCTGCAATCTGAAAGGCTACACCCCATGCATTTTTCTTAGATTCTTCTTGAACAAATCTTTCCCAGCTATCATTTTTAACAATCTTCATTGTATTTTTGAATAATTCCTTCCTTTACCGTTATATATACAATAGTAGGAATCTTCCTGCTGGTTCTAGGCATCTTTAATATTCTCATCCTGCTCTCCTTGCATAACCATGTATCATTTACTGCTGCTCATTCCATGGTCGATTTCCTACACGTCTCGTGACTCCCTTCATAACCGGTATTGCTTTCCTCATAGCTTCCTGCAATGTCCACGTGATTTCCTTCGCTTTTAGGTTCATTCTGTCTCCCTATTACACAAGCTGTGGTAGTACCAGCTCTCTTCTTAACTTTTCCCAATCTGCCTTTTTCAGGTTGTAGAGGAGTCGCGTGCCTACATTTTCCCTGTCTACTTCTTTGCCCAGTTCAAAAGCTATCAGATTATGATCGTTGGATGTCTCACAAACATGAACTTGCCAATTCCCTATTAGTTATTTTGCTTCCATATTACACAAGGTGACGTCAATGTTAGAGCTGGCTCCTGCCCTTCCTACAAACGTTGCAGGATTTCCTGGTTGGTTTACCACCTCCAGATGCCTTGTTGTTATTGTATCCTCTAGTAGTTTCCCTCTTTGATACGTCTTATACCCTCTTATTCTACCATCTGACCTTCTTATGTCATTGTTATGCCAGAGTGGAGACTTGGCATTTGCATCCATCATGTATACAACTGGTATATTAGGGAATGCCTCATCTATCTTTTCTAGTTGTTCTATATATGGTTCTCTTTCCTCTCGAAACTGAAAATACATGTTAACTAGTAAACATCCACCTATCCCAGTTCGAATTTCCACACTATGTTCTTCTCATTGCAAAATTGATTAATCCTTGTCATTGTTATATGTCTGTTGAGTGCTATAACGACACTCATTGGTGCCTTCCCATTCGATATAATTCTGGCTTCTTTTGGCATATGCGGGATAGTTCTGTTCCTGGTTCCTGTAGGAACACAACACCCAACGCCTTTTCTTCCGCCACCCTCCTCACTTATTGCATCACTATCGCACTTAGCATCCCATTCATTTGTCCTATTTTAATTCCTATTTTATTTTTTTCTTCCATCACGGATGGTACGTGTGGATGTAACATCTCGGCCATTTCTCTTTTGCACCAAATGCGGTGCAGCCGTGTGCTTGAACGAGGTGCTTATTTTTTTGCGCCTCTTCCAAATCCCACTCTTATTCCATTTTTTTAAAGACTTTGTTTACAATTTCTATTAATTTGAATATATCTGTGAGTAAATTTGCCACTTTAACTTGTATTGTGTTGTGCCTCATTGATAAATTAACGGCTGAAGACTAGATGTTGTGCCTGTCTTAGTGTTAAGTTAGAGTATAAGGCATATGAAGCTACGACAGGACTAGCAATCCGGTAGTGGAAAATATATGACTTGAATAAAAAATTTACCTGGGTACAGGCTGGAATGGATGTAAAGTAAAGTATTGTTGACATAAATTAAAACTTGAATTTACTCTGACGAATTAAAGAGATAGAAAATAGGGCAGGAGAGCTGAGAGGGCTATGAAGGTATAGTTGAATCAAGACAAGAGATAGGTAATGAATGAATAAATAGAAAGGATTATGAATTGATTTGAGAGCCAAAAACGCTCTTGAACTTGATTGAGCTTATTTGAAAAGTTTCTTCTAGAAGTGATTAGATAATGACATATATTTATAAAAATAGTTTCGAGTAATTTAAGGAAATAATAGGATCACTTATAAAATGTCTTAAGGAAAAGTGTTTTAACATTAATAATTACAAACACAATCTGAAATAAATACAAATCCCACTTAATGTATGTATTTCTAAAACGAATCTACACTTAATAGACAGTACAGTGGGATATACAAACCAGTAAATTGACGAAATGTCCTTTCAAAACTAAATATGTTACAACCCTCTTTCTCAAACACACTTTTTAAAAGTTTTCTTTTTAAAAACATATTGCGACATTTCGCAAGTACTTCTTCCAAGCCACTAAAAATTCTTCCCAAAATAATTTATTGAGTAAACAAAGAAAATGGAAGTTGTAAAATTATGTTATATTCGAAGTTTTTAATAACATATCAAAATATATGGATCAATTTGTCAAAAGTTACACAAAAATGATACGTTTACATCAATTCGTATTTTATGTTTTTGTTTGTGAAAGAAAATATGAAATATATTGTTTTGTCATCCTTTAGGAATAGAAAAATTACAAAGTTTTACCTTTTCATTTTTTCTTTTCTTTTTTTTTAGCGAAGGAAGGAGTTATTCAACTTATAACAAAAAGATTGAATAGCCCTATTGAATAAAATATGTACTTTTTTTTTTACTTCTAAATAAATCTCTCAACTCTTCTCATAACCAGACAAATTTAAGAACGTATATATTTTAACTAAACAATAAATGTCATTTTAAAATAAATAAATGTAAAAGTGATGGTAGGACGTAATAATAAAAACAAACAAAACAAAAATGTCGAAATGAAATATTTTAATTTCACCGTTGTCGACAAGTATATCGGAATTTTTTGCTTCTTAATGACCGTTTAGCTACCCGCATTTTTACATTAATAAGATATAAGTAAAAATGGGATTGAGTCTGGTTTAGTGGTGGTGGGGAGATTGAGGTTTGAATCCCGGTTGAGTACATTAGGGGTGGTTTTCTAGCAATGATTTACAATTCTCCCTTCCCGCAACTGAGAGTACATTTCCTCTAATGTCTACCTCCTTATTCCTATCATGTTAGCGTGTTAATGCATATAGCCCGAGGTTGTTGGTAGTATTAGCTGGTAAAAATAAAAATTAGGCTACTTTAATTTTAGAAATATCCGTTTCACTGGCCGCATGTTCTAAGGCGTCACCTTCACTGTGGACTAGAATGCCGATGACGGTGAGATCAAGGTTTGAACCATAGTCAGGTGTACTGAGGATTTTTTTTTTCAGAATGGTTTTTCACACTCTCGCTCTCTTTCTATTGCTCTCTCTCTCACTTTCTTCATTCAAATACGGGTACACTTCCTCTAAGTATTACCTTCCTAATTCCTAACATATTAAAGCTATTTTTACACAAGCGTATAACCTGAACGGGTGCTATAAATATAATAAATAAAAAATATATTAATTTCTTAAATATATAAATATTAAATAAATTTATAGTTATTATTAGCATCACGTATTACTACCCGTTCGGGTTATACGCACTTACACTAATGTATAAAGGTAGGGTGATTTTAATGAAATGGAGGACCTATAGTTTAACGTGGTATCCGAACCACGGCGGATGCCTGGCATTTCACACATTCACAAGATGTGATTAATACACGTCTTGTCAGAGGTGAAATAAGGATTTGGTAATCAGATACATTTGTACCGGGGGCCAGGATTGAACACCGGACTCCCAGCACACAAGTCTTATACCTTATCCATAAACCTCCAGGTCACCTTTCATAGTTAGTTATCATTGGTGATGATATCTCGCTAGTAATGCGTTAGGGTACATCTCAAACGAAGCTCTAATAGGTCCAGCTCAGCACTCTGAGCTAAATGGAGTAGGTTCGATTCCCGTGTCAAAGTGTCACTTTTAAGCTATGTTAATATAAATATTAATTATCTTAAAAATGAAAATAAAATAGTGTTTTTTTATAAACGTTTACATTTGCACCTAGTTTATTCCTAACAGAAACCCTCTCTCTATTTACATAGTTTCCAGGTACTAGACAGTTACTGAAGATAGTGAGAAAGAATATTCTTCTTCCAGCAATTCGAAAGTTCGCTAGCTATCTCGGACCGTAAATACGGCTGTCCGGAGAACTATCCCATCTGACCCTGCCCCGCACATTGCCAGACTTCAAGGAACAAGGAGCACAAGGCAACCGACCCCTAAAAATCCCTTGCCACCCACCGTCAATTAGATAAGTGGCACGTGTATTTATTCATCCGACATGAATCTTTTCCACAACAGGCATGCTCCAGTGATCTTACCTCTGATATACCCAGGATTTTACTGTATCAAGTGCAGGATTAAGTTCACTCTTTAATCAAGGTATGAGCGAGTTATTTAATTTGTTTCATATATATATATACTACTATCATTATTAGGTGTTCTATCTATGACAAAACTATTGCTTTTGTCAGTGAACTCAGACTACCAATAAATACACCCTATCCTCTGCCTGCTCCTTCAGCTATTAGAATATTCTTCTTCTTCCTAAGCTCCTCTTCTACTCAACCTCGATGTCATGCAGAAGACAGTTCTTCCTAAGGATGTGTCCGATCCACTTTGGTTCAAACCAAAGAACTACATCCAAAATGGTTCTCTACTCAGCCACTCTTGTCATCGTGCATGTCCACTTGATCTTCTCAAGTCTTCTCCAGCACCAAATTTCAAAGCTATCCACGAATTTCTGTTCCATCTTCCTGAGAGCTCAAGTTTCTTCTCTATAGAGTGTGATGCTCCAAATGTACCATTTTATCAGTTTCTTCTCTCAGTTGCAAGCTCAAATTGATGATCAGCAGTAACCGCTTCTTGTTGAAAGCTTCCTTAGCCATGGCGATCCTTTGTCAGCAGACTTCCTTGGTACTTAAACTGATATAAGTTTTCCAACTCTTAGTTTACAATTTTGATATAAATACAATACAGCATATATATGCACGAAAGCAGACACAAAAACAATGAGAAAATCTCGTATAAACATGTGTCCCATTTGCTTTGTTTCCGAGTTATAGTCATGTTTGTACTCAAGTTTGACCACTTAAAATCAATTGTTTGCTCAACGATCATTTCCAGCATTGAATACTTAGTCGACGTATACAAGAAGACTGCCAGTGAATCCGACAAACACTTGATATTTTTTAAAAGAGTGCGACATTATACGACATGATGACTTGAGGCTCGCTGTTCTTGTATCTCCTTCTCACCGCTGAAGTGGGCCTCACACGTTATTGTACATCCTGTGTGCATATACATATATTGATAACACTAGTACAGTAGTGATGTGAAACGTAACATTCATACGAAATGTACCCGAGTTCACATTGAGGAATGATGGGAAGCCATCATGAAAAACAAAACAAAACTCACTACACCTAGACATAATTCGCAATCTGACCTCTAACGTCCTGGGAAAATCCGGACTTAATGAGCTTGAAACTCAGACTCCTTGGGCAGCGATGTAGGCATGGACGAGTTTGATTGACGAATCATTTTTTCGTCTTTCAATAACCACTACTGATATTTATTCATACAAACCACCTGTCTTATGATCTAGCATGCAAATTGGAAACTTTCTTCCTAAATACAATTTCTCTTCTATTCTATACTCTACTCCAATTGTATTATAATCCTAATGTTGACTAGGCGCTTAACCGAAAGTCCTAATTTTTCCTATCTGTCTATGAATTCCCTAATAGTTGGTTCGCCCCAGGTGTATTACGCCCCTGCTACCCTGCCCCGTTGGGTGTTCCACCGCTTCCGGATCTAATAGTCCCCGGATCAGCGCGAGCTCCAGTGGGGGTGGGAACCCCCATATCTGCCACCTGGGAAGGCGCCCTGCTGGAGATTTCACTCCGCCTACCCTAGAACAACTTTTAGACCAACTATTAGGGAATTCATAGACAGATAGTAAAAATTAGGATATTTAGGTAAAGCGCTTAGTCAACATTAAGAATTTAATACAATTGGAGTAGAGTATAGAATAGAAGGAAAATTGTATTTAGGAGCAAAGGTCCCGAGTTACATGCTAGGTCTCAGCACAGGTAGTTTGGATAAATAAATAATAAACAGCTACTCATATGATGACTGGACCGTTCGTTGACATTATGTTGCCAGCTTAAGAGTTAAAATATCCTACTGACGAATAATTATCATAAGTCGTATGGCCAGTGGTTCTCAAGTGATCCATGAACAGTACTCAGTGGATCGGTGGATTAGCTTCTATAGTGGCTACTTTGAATTAATTTTAATTAAAAAAAGAAAAATATGTCGATAAAAATAATCTCGAACCTTCTTTAGTTGAGTGTCTATATGTTTATTTCCTATTACCATTATAATATCTAGCTAAGAAACCCCTGTTGAATATCTCTTTATTTTCCCAATAGAACCACCACAGCTTACGTTGTTTGGTGCAGTATTTTCTTGACAATTTCTAGGCTTCACATTTGGCCCAAAATCATACTGGTTTATAATTGCAGCGAAAGGGCTATTTCCCGCTCTCATTTTAACTATTTTTTTTTGCATAAGTGTATATTTATCAGAACTAGCAACCCTCCCTCATCTGGACATCTGCTATCAGGACTAGCTGTTCTATTTTTAGCAACGTCTATTTATACAGATATCAGTTTAGTTAGGAAATGGCGCTCTCTCTCTCTCACTCGCGCTCAACGCGGTACTTTAAACATTAGTTAGGTACCGTGTGCCCATGTTATTTATATATTAATTGGGGTCAATTCAATTTGTTTATGTGAACTCATGATTATTTATCATGGATAAATGGCTAAAAAGAAGAAATTTAAGTAAATAAGCAAGTACCAGTGTAACCAACGTTGTCGGTTTAAGTGAATCTCAACGTTTTACGTCACCATCTAGTATCAATAGTTTTATAACCACAGAAAATAGTTTTTTAAAAAAAGGAAGCACACTGATATATATATATCTGTATTTGTGTTTTACGTATACAGGTGAAAAAATTGCCCCTGATGCACTATGCATCCTGTGAAACAAAATGTCATCAAACAGTTCTGTTACCTGCCAAACTTAGTAGACATAGTGATTCTGAGAACTCTGAATATAAGGACAAATATGTTGGTTTTTTCAAGCGTAATCTTGGGGCGTTAACAAACTATCAGAGTATTACGGTGAGAAGTTCGAAAACTGGCAAAGAAAGTGCTACCGATTCCTCCTACAGAGTGAGTCACAGTCTGGCGCTTGCAGGAGAGGTTCACACATTCGCTCTAACCTTAATAGTTCGATTGAAATGGCAGCTTGTGTGTTTGATGGGAAAACAAAAAAGAAACTTGAAACAATTAAGCCTACTGTTAAACGTTGTCTTCAAGATCAGTCGACAAATATTGAAAAATAATTGGTGTCACGATTTAAATGTAGCTTTGCTTTTGCGTTGCAGTTTGACGAATCAACAAACGTGTCAAGGCTAGAATTATTACTTATATTTGTGGTTCTACTTTCCAAAATAAAACTGAAGAATATTATTCAAAGGAACGTCTAATAAAAGCAGTATACAAAAGGATATAATTAGAAAATGAAAATTTAATAAGTAAGATGAAATAAGAGGTAAAATTTAAAAAGACATGGAAAATTAATTAAAAACAATTGAGTGTTTAAGACAAAACCTTTAAAACAATTAAAAATATAAAATAAGGAGTCAGAATATAATATATTATTACATAAATATGGAAGAGAAGATGGATTGACCGACAGAATAATAGTAAGACTAGTAGTAATAATAATAATAATAATAATAATAATAATAATAACTTAAGAATATTTGTTGTTCTGTAAATCTCTCTAAAGTCGTATGGTTGTATAATAAATCTTTAAAGTCATAAACAGTTACATGATAAAACATTACATCAGTTCGGAAAATTGCGTTAATGTGTGCACTGATAGAGCAAGGTGAATGACAGGAAAAACGGAAGGGGTTGTGCCAATCAAAGAGTTGGTGCCGTCTTGTTCAAATAGTCACTATGTGCTCCGCTGGCAACCAACTGTAGCCAAAACAATGGAAAAAGATATACAAATTGTGTTGGATGAAGATGTAAAGAGAGTGAACTTCATTAAATCAAGGCCATTTGATGCCAGACTGTTTACTGTTCAAGCTACTTCGTAAAGAAATGGGCAACAGATACCTTTTTATCTTTTCCCCTGTTTGTTGGCTTACTTAACAAACAATTTTAAAGAATTAATAAACTAAATATGTTATGTCAAGGAAATAGTGTGTCGGTATTTACAACAATGGAGAAAAAACATCCAGTGATCGTAAAATTGAATTTTGGAAGAGATTTGTCGGAAAAAAAAGACAGTATGAATGCTTTCCAATTTTGAATGACTTCTTGATAGAAACAGATACTAACCTGGAACTGCCTATTTATGGTAGTATCGTCCAAAATTTAGGTGGTTTGCAACAGGCGTTTCAGAAACACTTCACATCTTCTACCGATGACGCTGCTTGGGTCTGAAATCCACATTGTGTTTCAGAGAATCCGTTGAAATGTCTGGGGAAAATTACGCGTGTTTGATAAATATTACATTTAATTTCCTTTGGTTGAATCCTGGTGCAGTCTTTTACAAGAATATCCGCAAGTGTATAAATATGCAGTACTTAAACTTCTTCCGTTCACAACAACTTATCTGTGCGAAGCTGGATTTTCAAGGTAAGCGGAAGCAAAATATAAATATCGTTGTAGACTAGACGTTGCATCCGACATGAGAATTCAGCTATCTACAATCACTCCCAACTTTAAAGTAATTTGTGAGACGAAGATATTCTTCACACCAGTAGCCTATAAAGTAAGATTGAATGTATACTGTTGTAGACTTTTAAAGGTAGAATATTTGTGTCAGTATGGGGAGAATAATACATTTTAAATTTTGGGTACCTTATTCTGGACACCTTGTTTTGACGTGAGCAAGGATGTGAGAACCCGTGGGTACTTTACAAGCCAACACGTGTCCGCAAACAAAACTGTTTGGCTACCACTGGTCTGGTCCCTTCTGATATTTCCAAGAGTTCTATGTTTGGTTAAAGATATTGCGAATGAATATTTAGTATTTAATAAAATGTCATAATCTCATCTTTGTCACAACTGTTCGAATGAAAACTGAAAAACCCGCAATGTTATTGTCGTGGACAGAGGTTCTAGTATCTTCTATTCTGCTTTGCCGGTAACGGGGAGGTATAGGTTAGAATCCTTGAAGGTTGTTTGTTTTTAGAACAATATTTAATCTCCCTTTAATCAAACGCAAATAGGCCTACATTTAAATTTTACTCTCCTCTTAGCTATCCAATTAGTGTAAATATGTGAATGGCTTGGCCGGGTAGTAAGACAATAATAAAGGGGGGGGGGGTAAATACCACCAATTACCCTAGTATTACCCACGTTCACAGTGACAAAGCAAATAAGCAGTGATTCCTTTCCTATTTCTTTCCAAGGAGTTTTTTTCTCGTGCAGATTGGTACCTCTGCGTTATGGACCCTTAGATTACTTGGGACTTTTATCACTGGTTGGTTGGCAGGAATGTTGGAATGGCGCCTGCAACACGTAGCGTTTCCCAGCAGAGAGAAATGTGAGGACGCATTTAACTGCCTTCTCCCTACACCCCATTTGACCTTCTTCGAGCTACCAATGTTCCCCCTTACCCTTCTACCCCCAACGCCTTTCTTCTTCAAGCTACCAATGTTCCCCCTTACCCTTCTACCCCCAACGCCTTTCATCACAAGTTTCAACAGTTTGGAGGGTTTACTTTTTTTTTAAATACTATGTATTAAAAAAACGCAAAGAACTTCAATTTTTAAATTTGGAGTTTTTTTTAATACTATGTATTAAAAAAACGCAAAGAACTTCAATTTGTAAATTAAATATTCTAAACTATCGCCTTTAGATTTTAGGAATGTAAGCTTAAGAGTTATAAAATATAGATCATCATGCATCATATAGTCCTCGGTGTAAAAACTTTCATTGAAAATTAAAAATAAAATCATTCCATTAAAATTGTTGAAATAGTTTTCTTAAATTTTCGCTTTTCAATTGAAATTCATTAACTAGGATATAAAAATCCTCAAAATAAATACTTTTAACCAAGGAAAGAATATATATCATCTGTTATGTAGAACTTGAGATATTTATTTCGAAATAAGTTATTGTTTTTTTTAAATTGAAGCTCCATTTGAATACTTTTGAAATTTGAATTTATTTAGCACATCCTTGCTGTATAAGATTTCAGTTAAAATAAAATGATTAAAAATCTTTTAAATAAGCTATCGTTTTTTAAAAATTGAAGCTCCATTTGAATACTTTTGAAATTTGAATTTCTTTAGCACATCCTTGGTGTATAAGATTTCAGTTAAAATAAAACGATTAAAATCTTTTTTGTGTAGGGTGTCGAAGATAATATATTTAAGTTTGAACTCATATATAATATTACAGCGGAAGAAAGGATTAAGTCCAATTTTAACTCAAATTGATTTAGTGCTGACATTTGTTAAACAATCATGACTCTTTTATAATGCAATTTAGATTATAATTAAAAGTGGTATCTGTAATGTTTGAATTATTTAAAAAAACATGTTCTTGGGTCTTTATGGGGTTTGTGGTATAAACGCTTTTGTCCTGGCAAATATGTGTAATGTGATTTGGTCCCTTTTATATATAGGCCTATACTATATAGGTATATTATTGTTCTAAACGTCAAGCTCAACTACTTGACTTACAGGTATTATATAAAGTTTTAATTAAGGGGATTGGATTAAACCCAGATATACTGAGTGTGGCTTTTCCAAAGTGTGTTCCCATTTTTATTTGACAAACATGTGATTACATTTCTACAAAATGTTACTTTTTTCCTACTTAAGCCGTTAATGTAAATATTTTGGATTCGGATGGCTCAGATTTGTAGTAAGACGCGCAAAGTAAACCTAAGACAGAACGTTTAAGTTGGGGATGTTGGTAATGCAAGTTAAGGAAGTTTTGCAGTTTTTATAGCAAAACATGTTTTTGGGCCAAAATAAATAAAATAATTCTACAGTAGAAGCATTAAGTTTGATATTTTCACATGGTGATATCAACATTTGTTGAATATATGTCATACACTTAACTGAATTAGATTAGAAAACATTTTAAATTAAGAGAAAAAGTTGCCACTAAATTCCAAGACACTCTTGATTGGTATTCAATAACTGTAGAGGTCACCATTTGAAGAAAATTAAATTCTGTTTCTATTGACCCAACATATGTTTTACTATAAACACTGCCAACACACTACCTTTAACTCGCGTTCCATACATCCGACCACATACAAGAGGAAGATTTTTTGTTTATCAACGCGTCTTACTATCCGTCCGAACTATTCGTATCTGTACTAATTACATTGGTGCGTTAGGAACGAAGAATGAAGCATTTTAGAGATACCCTCATTTCCGTGGAAGCATAATGGGAAATTATTTCAAGGAAAAAAAAACACTCGGTAGACTCAACCGGGATTAAAACCCCGATATTCCCTTTATCAATAGTCCAATCTAACACGAGAATGACGCCTTAGAACGTTCGACCACCAAAGTGAGTGACGATGATGTCAATAATTTTATTTTATTGGTGGTAAAAACCCGTAGAAACATGTTAAGTAATTTTAGACATATCTGGGTCCAAACTCGGGATCTCCAGATTTGTAATCAATCTCGTAAAGGGATTTAAAATCCAGCATTTAAAATAATCCCAAATAATATTTTTTTTAAATAATAGCATCACGAGATAGATTTTTGATACTAGAGCTTATACACATAAGTAGTGCAGAATGTATCATTCATCGATACAGGGGCATTGGCTATACTTTTTTGTACTATTTGTTTCTAATTTTGCTATTTTCGGTTCCACCCGGGAACGAACTAAGCTCTTTCTGTGAAGCAGCCTGTATCACTACCTAGGACTAGAAATATATTTAATACACATCAGGTACAGTACAATTAAAATTGTTTCGTTCACACTTTTTAATTTCCATCACTATTCGTTAGTTTAATTATTTATTTAAATACAAATTGTGTTAGTTATTAGTTTAAGACATGTAGCATAATATATTCCTTAGATAGTTGTGCCTCATGGGTTGTTGCCAGGGAGAGCTAGTCTAGACTAGACTGTACTAGGAAATTCTTTCCTCTCTGTCTAAAATCAAATTTACCCTTAAAAGTCAATTCTCGTTCGTTCACTACATTATTGCATGTGTTGTTTAGTTTTATTCTATTTTTAATGGTTTATTGCTGCTATCATTTATTATTTTGCACCGTCTTACTGCCCATCTAGGTTATTCGCATTTAATTACGCAAGTGGGTTAGTAATTAGGAAGGCTAAATTTATATGAAATAAGTCGGTGACCTGGTGGTCTAGAGGTAAGGTCAGTCTTCTATTCTGGCGGCCGGGGTTCAATCCTCGGTCCCGGCACAGATTTATCTGATTACTAAACCCTTCCTTCACCTCTGACAAGACAACTTGTGAATGTGGGGAATGCCAGGCCTCCACCATGGTTCGGATTCCACGTTAAACTGTAGGTCCTTCATTTCATCTCACAATCACCCTACCATTACACATTAACGTAAGTGCGTATAACCCGAACGGGTAGTAAGACGTGGTGTTAATAATAATAATAATAATAATAATATAGGAAATAACCATTGTCTGCATTAATTGAGACTAATAAAGCGTTTAGTAGAACCCCGCCCCCTCCCCCCAAAAAAAACCCATGTATTTTAACCCTGACCTTATAGTTACATAAAAACAGACTAGATGAGCCCAACATACTGTCCTCATGTCCACTGATGTGGCTATAAAAGTAGTCAACAGGTTGTTATTAAAAGAATAGGCCATCAACTGTATTTTTTGTTACAATTGGATGTTGTAGCAAAAGTCCCGTTGGTCAAAATTTTAAAAAATAATATAAATAATATCTTTTATTGTCCAATTTTCACTGGAAAAAACTTTTGTGAAATAAAATTTTTTTTTGTGGTTATCATTAGTAATTTTTCACTATATTATTAGTGTGATTTTAATATGATTACGATACATACGATATATATTAAAATTGACAGCTGAAGATAACATAATTTGAAGTATGAATACTTGAAATAAGATCTAGTAAAGTTAAATAGCCTTAAGAAAAATGTTCTTACTTTGAAATTGTACTGTTCTTCATTTTAAAAGGTGGACATGTCTTTAAAGATAACGAAAGACAAGCTACGACGATCATAAACTAAATAAATTAAACTCAATACCAATTATGGTACGGGGAGGTTTGGTCATAGAGTTAAAAACAAAAGTGCTTATTTTATATTCATTCCATGTTTATATGTTTATCAAAACAACACGGTGTCTTCTTTCCACTATGATTTTCCACTAACCCCTGACTGATAAAAATGAAGTAATGATGGAGGTGCATCACAAGAAACGAAGGATTGGTTTTTGGGGTCAAGGGGAAAGGGGACAGAAGTTTAATCAAGTATTTAATTATTCAAAAGACAAGTTCTTCGGTATCCATTGGCAACTCAGAGTCACAACAAAAGCCATTCCGACGAAAAGACATGAATACATGATGCCAACTAGTTGCTTACATTGAAAGACAGGTTGGTTTCGGGGGGTTACACCCCTCCCACCCCCTCTACACACGCCTGTCTTATTTTTTTGTTTGTTTGATCGCTCGTCTCGCAGTTCAAACGGATGTGCCGTGTCAATATTTGATGATCCAAGATGAAATATTAAGTGATGCGTGGTTATTAGCAACTAGTGTGGTTTTCCGTACCTTTGTGAACCAGATTCGTCCACTTCGGCTGAGTTAGAATATTTAGTTTTACATTAATCATCTATTTACGTACAGTACAATTTGAATGTGTGTGGTTTACTTATTCATCAGATGGAAAACGTAGGACTACGCGAGGAGGTGGTCAAATGGAGGCCTGTAGGTCCAAGATGGCCCATGGAGTTCTAGCATCAAATGGAACATATAGCCGTACGACAGAAGGTGATAACGTGGTGTACCATGGCTCCAAGATGCCCGTGGAGTTATAGCGTCAAATGAAAGACGTATATTTACGAGAGGAGGTGATCAACTTATTTCCTGAAAGTCTAAGACAAAATGTGGTCAAATGGTTACCTGCAGGTTCGATAATATTTTTCATGTGGAGTGCCGGCATAAAAAGGAACATTTATGACTACGAGAGTCGGTGTTCAAATCGTGGACCTTAGAGTGTGAGCATTAAATATATTAAATGGTAAACTATGAGGAGAACTGGTCAACTGTAGGCCTGTAGGTCCAATCAGACAAGTGCGATGCGAGTGTGGGCAGACTATTAGGGCTGCTAATATCCCTCAGTACCTAGGAATTGGATGACAAATCGTCAATAATATGTTTTCGGCCATGCTTAGAATAGAACCTGGGACCCAGAGCCTAGTATACAGACGCGCTACTGACTAGATTAATATTTTGAACTACCTCAAATAAGACATTTTGTTCCTCCTCTGTTCCAGTTTTAGCTTGAATGAAGGTCAAGAGGGTTGTGTTCCAAACAATGACTTAACAGTCCTCGGTTCGAATCTCAAGTATGAGCAGAAAATGTAGTTCTTACAAAAAAAAATTGAGAACTAGCAGTGGGTGTATAACTCGAATAGGTAATAAGACACGGTGCTAAAATTAAAAAATCAAAAAACAGCAGTGAACTTTTCTCTCTACCTTTAGATAAGAAGTTTAGTAGTTGTTTTTCCCTCTTTCTTATTGACATGTATAAGGGTGGTTGTAGGTAAAAGCCAAAAGGGAGTATAATCTTATACAAACTGCAGAAGAAGTTCTAGAAAATGACACAGGTCATAGTATTTTAAGCCGTGTGGTTAGATAACAATTGATACTTTCTTGTTGACTGAGTTGACTGCCTTAAGTAGTTAAATAGTTCACATAAATATAGATTTATTATTAATTAAATTGTTATTTCTGACGTTTGTAACCCGATTAATTAAAAAAAATCCAGGAAGTATTTCTCTAAATAAGATTTAAAAAGGTATTTAGTGAATCAATAATAATTTAGTAAAGATAAATCAAGTTTAGTAATATAGCTTCTAAATGTACACATTGTTCTAGTAGGATCTGGACCACGCACAGTAGATCATGAATGTTCTACAAGACATCTGAGACCACCCGTTACTGCACTACATTAGGAAGAAAATTTTGATTTTGTAAACTTATGTTTTCAAGATTTTTATTCGAAAAATAATTGATTTTTATCTCGGATATAAAGTCATGCATCGTGGAATTCTCACTCCTTTAAAAGATTAAACCAGATAAATATGCCCAAAGCTCTTTTGATGTATGTATAGAAAGAAATAACAACTTTTCGAACTAGGGGTGTAGAAATACATATATGACATGTGATATACAGGGTGATCCAAAAATCACGCAGCCCAAAGAAGAAACTTATATTTTGTGCCATCAATTCGGCATATTGTTGATTTATTCAACACGCGTGATTTTGGAAAGCTACGCACAAACGATTGATGGCATTCCATGTACGAGTTGGCCTTAAAATAATATTCCAAAATGAATGCTCGTGAAAAACTTATCTCACACTTTCAAATGCTTTAACTCAACTGGCTTGACCTAGTGTACGTCTAAAGGTCACATGACCTGCACAACACCCAGCCAACATTACAGTGTTGCCATACATATAAACAACACGTTCATTTTCCATGTTCTTCTGCGAGAAATATCCTTGGAAAAACCGGGTTGTGAGACTTTTGGATCACTCTGTATAAGTGAGCTGTTCCATACCCCACTTTTATAAAGGATTAGTGACTAAAATACATGTTATACTCTTTATTGGATGATGCAGCTTAGTTAAGATGGGGATATAGGGAACACGACTAAAGATAAGTGTTTTTGCAGTTTTTTATATCAAAACCATTTTTTCGTCAAAGTTAATAGAATATTTCTACAGTAGTAACATATAGTTCAGATTTCTTCACATGGTGATATTAACATTTGTTGAATATCTTGTCATGGTTGCACTAATGACATATTTTTTTATCGTCATTTAAAAAGTTTCTCGTCTAATGCCTCTATGATCATGACAGACATTCAACAAGTTTTGAAGTCACCGTGTGAATAAAATTATACTCTATGTTTATACTGAGGCAATATTTGATTTATTTTAGCCTAAAAAGGTTTTGATATAAAAACTGAAAAAAAAACCAGTCCTTTTCTCACGTCCTATACACCCCCACCTTAACCAAATTAATTGGGTAATTTGGAGGCTATTAGGCCTATTCAATTCTAGCCCTATAGACTAGGCGGGATTTTCGAACTTTGCCATTTTTTAATAACGTTTGTTCAGGTTAATGTAGGCTTATATGTTGTTTCTTAAAAACTTTCTTAGAACTGATATTTTATATTAATATGGGAAAGGATTAGGTAGCCAAAATCATGTAAATTTACTGTAAATCTTTTAAAACATTTAAAAATACTATATGAGATATATTCACATTTGATAGGAAAAAAAATCTTTTAAAATAGGGTTAACATTTGACTTGAATTATGATCTCAGACTGCCGAAATATCCCCCTTATTATGTCTTGGGATAATCTCTTAAAACATTTATTTCTCACGTCCTATACACCCCCACCTTAACCCAATTAATTGAGTAATTTGGAGGCTATTAGGCCTATTCAATTCTAGACCTATAGACTGGGCGTGATTTTCCAACTTTGCCATTTTTTAATAACGTTTGTTCAGGTTAATGTAGGCTTATATGTTATTTCTTAAAAACTTTCTTAGAACTGATATTTTATATTAATATGGGAAAGGATTAGGTAACCAAAATCATGTAAATTTACTGTAAATCTTTTAAAACATTTAAAAATATTATATGAGATGTATTCACGTTTGATAGAAAAAAAAATCTTTTAAAATAGGTTTTAACATTTGACTTGAATTATGATCTCAGACTGCCGAAATATCCCCCTTATTATGTCTTGGGATAATCTCTTAAAACATTTATCAGTGACCAGATTTTACGATGGGTTCATTTATTTTTTTTAGTTGGGGGAAGAAGTTAGTTGTTTATTTACTGTCAACTTGAGAATATTGATCTTGGGGACGTATTTTTAAGAATAAAGTCCCCTTTTATTTCCACTCACGGAATAGAAAGTAACAATACTTACATGCGGATAGACTAGGTCAAATTCTGAGAACTTATTTTAAAAATAGAGTGAATAAAAAAAATCAATTGGAATGAAAATATAGACGTTCTGTATGATACCAAGCAAACAGTATTATCTAATATATTATTTATATGTTGAATTCGTTAAAAACAAAAGACAAATGTAGCGTGTATACTCTTTGATAAGTCTTTAGCTATTCATCTAGTGTTTAAAAAGTGATAGATGGATTTGTGAAATGTTATAAATGTTTTAACCCCTAATTTGTTTAAGAAGTACTATTTTAGTATGCATTAAAAGTTGGTACTGAAAGCAATTTAAAAATAATCAATAGTTAGGTTAAATTTAATTATATTTGAATAAAAAGAAAGGTTAAATTGCTGAATAAATAAACCCTTGTGACCTCGGTGGTATTGGGATAAAGTGCTCGCCTCAGAACCCGATGTTCGTGGGTTCAAATCCAGATGGAGTCGACGGATTTTTCTTGAATAATAAAAATCCATAGCACAATTTTATTTGGAAGAGAAGTAAAGCTGTCGGTCCCATGTTGATCGTGGCATGTTGAATAACACTGGAAGGTATGTGAAAATACCTTTCTTAGCAAAATTGGTAGAACCTTTAGCTCTCGTTCATAGAAATTATTGTGTGCTGATATATTCAGTAAGTTCAGAAAGTGCACGTTAAATATATAAAATAAATGAAAAATTAAAACCCTTATTTTTAACTTTTGTTTGCTGACTTACATAAACTATATAGGTCAAATATACTTTAGGAAATCTAATTTCCAAGAAGTTGAAAGTTTTTCAATAAATAGATTAAAATATGCTCCGAATAAAATATTTAAAAAGAGTATTGTACTTCTTGTTTTTTAACCAAATCATTAATTTAAATTATATCAACACATACATTATTGATATCATTAAAAACTATGATTATAATAAAAACAATAGTTTTACTGAACTATTTAATACATACTATTAATCATGAGAACGTTAAAGTACATAATCAGTTAGATAATATCGCAAAGAAAAAAAAATTACACGTAAATTCTACTTGGAAAATAATTTTCAAATGTTGACTTTTTGATTAGATCTTTTTAAATACTGAAGATGAAGTAAAGCTGTCGGTCCCATGTCGATTGTGGCATGTTAAATAACACTGGAAGTTATGTGAAAATACCTTTCTTAGCAAAATTGGTAGAACCTTTCGCTCTCGTTCATAGAAATTATTGTTTGCTGATATATTCAGTAAGATCAGAAAGTGCATGTTAAATATAAAAAATAAATGGAAAAATAAAACCTTTATTTTTAACTTTTGTTTGCTGACATACATAAACTATATAGGTCAAATATACTTTAGGAAATCTAATTTTCCAAGAAGTTGAAAGTTTTTCAATAAATAGATTAAAATATGCTCCGAATAAAATATTTAAAAAGAGTATTGTACTTCCTGTTTTTGAACCAAATCATTAATTTAAATTATATCAACACATACATTATTGATGTCAATAAAAACTATGATTATAATAAAAACAATAGTTCTACTGAACTATTTAATACATAATATTAATCATGAGAACGTTAAAGTACATAATCAGTTAGATAATATCGCAAAGTAAAAAAAATTACACGTAAATTCTACTTGGAAAATAATTTTCAAATGTTGACTTTTTGATTAGATCTTTTTAAATACTGAAGACTTAATTAAAATGTTAACATTCTTCTACATTTAAATGAAAGTAAAGTGCGTGGTAATCAAGTGTTATAATTACTTCACCAAGTAAGGTAACTTTTTGTTGAATTTCTTTTTTCTTTTTCCAAACTAGAAAGTTTTTTCTTTTAGTTAATTGACCAATTCTCAGTAAAGAAGAAGAGAACAAAGTTTATTTAGAACGGATTTAAAACTTCAGAAAAAATAACTCTTTCGGTTCAACAGTCACCAATAAGTTAAAAGTAATAAAAAAGAACTATAAATTAGTAGAAGGATAACAGACTCTTTTATTTTCAGTGAACGTGGTAGGAGCCGAATCGCTCCACCTCACAACACTTTTAAAACAATAGTACTTTGAGTAAAAATAATTTAAATAAATCTAATAAAATATTTATTATATTTGTCCAGAACCTTTAAAGAACCATAATCAGTTTTATGTTATGGACGCCACTCTTGAGGCCAGATCACATGCCTCACGTCATAAACATGACAAGACCAGCTGCCTCACGTCATAAACATGACAAGACCAGCTGCCTAACGTCATAAACATGACAAGACTACCTGCCTCACGTCATAAACATGACAAGACTACCTGCCT
>CABFOW010000809.1:0-10224 GCA_902141385.1 Timema californicum | reverse complement strand
TATATATATATATATATATATATATATATATATACATATATATCTTATGTGCATCGCAATAAATTCAAGCTTCCCAACCCCTAATAGCATTTCCACTGGAACCCTTACAAAGCGTAAGCATGAAATGAATTGTTTCATTCGATCATTTTCAATGGCTCTTAGTGGCTTTTACCACCAAACATCCATAAAGAAGTCGCTTTGTCAGCGATGTATTAAGGGCGTATAAAAAGGGATTGGGGTTGAAAGAGGGATGGAAAAGAAGAGAAAGGGATGGGGGTGGAGGGGGAGATCAGTTATTGTTGTCTGTGTGGTTTGGATTTCGAGAGGGCTACATTTAGTAAAGGATAGAATGAAGCTTGGCTAGAGGGGTAAAGTAAGGGATTGGGGATGGAAGGGTGCTACGAGAATAGCTTCACGTCAAAATAGAGGGATATTTTCTAGTGACGCAGCTATACCGTTGACAAACAGAATAAAATAGTAGTAATAATAATAATAATAAAATACAGTCCTTGTGGGACATCTATTGGCTCTTTAACCTACCAATCGATAAGCTGAATGTATTTTTCAAGAGGAAGAAGAAGCTATTATTTGCTGTAAAGGTCAATACGCCTTGTGAGTGAAAAGGGGGGTGGGGGAGGGTATGGACGTAGGAATAAAAGGTTAACAATGTTTTACTTGGGAGTTTACTTACTTCTCCAACCTGTAGCATCAAAACCTCACAGTTGAAAAGGGGTCTGCATTATTTTCAAAACATTTTTTTTTTTGTCTGGCTGTCAAATATGTAGCGTTGAATGTCAAATAACTTATGGACAACTCACGTCATATCTACGTCACAGTTGACATACACGTAGGTGAATTCTTTAAATAGGAACTAGAAAATAATATTTTGTTCAGAAAAAAAAAGAGCACTTAGCAATAATCTGGACTTAGTAGTTCCGTGAACAAAATGCAAAAAAAATCCAAAGTATATCATGTTAAGAATTAGTTCATGTTCTCATCGTTACTGCAGTATTAACAACTAACTTTGTGTCTCAATTTGAATTATCTCTTTCAATTTTTCCTTGTATTTTAAAATGATATTCTTCCTTGGCGATCAAGTTAGAGAACACCCCACACCCCCTATTCCCCCTGCACAATCCCACCTAACAACCCCAACCATAATGCTAAACGTAGATGACAACCAATAAATACATATATATCTGATATGTGATATTACAAGTTTTAATTTAATAGTGATTATATTATTAATTAATATCCAAGCATGCTTGGAATGAACTATTAAATAAAGGTAAATTATAGCATTATATCATGTACTAATTTAATAGATATACTACGCAAACCAACCGTTTGGTAGGTTGTTGTATTTATATTGACATACATGAGTTAACTATAGAAGAAAATTAATTAAATTTAATACTGATTTTTTTTAATCTCAAATAATCAATGGACATATTGGCAGTGACAGTTACGGTGACGGGCCGGGAATGACTAATTTGTCTTAGCCTTTACATTAGAAATTCAAGTAGCTTTACATTAAAATAAGAATACTAATGCCTTATGATATTATTTTAGGTTTCATTTTTAATTTGGGAAATAAATTTTATCATATATCATAATAGTAATTACAGTTTTTCTCCATTCAACATTTATCACGCTACAATTTTTTAAAAAAACACTTGTAGCACAAAATATACGCCCCCCAAAATCTTGCGTCTCAGGTTGATATGCTGTTTAATGGTTAATCAGGCCCTCTTAAAGTTAAACAGAAAACAAATGGACATTATATTCAGTAGTACATTATATTCACAAAGAATAACCGTTGTTCACTTTGTTTTAAGATGTCAGTCTTACAAAGATGTCAACATTTAAAAGAATACGCCCTAAATGCCCAATCGATTGCTTAGAGTTTTAAATTTAAATGATTTGAGATTAAGTTAGTAAACAAAACAAACAAACAATATTGTCACCGTATTGAAACGGATACTTAGATAGAAAAACTATGTACTGTACATACGTTGTTTAGTCTAGGTTCAAAGTATTTCCCTGCCAAATTTTGTTAAAATTATTCCTTTAATTTAGTAGCTATCATGGAACTGAAACACGGACAAAAATACGGATAAAATTATAAAATGGTCTAGCTAAAGTAGGAGTGCAGAGAACGTGAGAAAAGGGCCATATTTGTGCAGTTATTATAGCAAAAATTCTTTTTTTTGTCAATATAAAAAAATATTGTTCAAGTAGAAACATAGAATTTAGTTTTCTTCACATGGTGACCTCAAAACTTGAGAATATCTTTCAAGGGTGTCCTGGAATTTGATAACAACTTTTTATCTTCATTTAAAAGGTTTCTCATCTAATGCCGCCATGCTCATAACAGATATTCAACAACTGTTGATATCACGTGAAGAAAATTAAACTCCATTAAGTTTTCTATTGAAGATATATTTGATTAATTTTGGCAAAAAAAAAAGTTTTGTTATAAAAACAACTGAAAATAACATAACTTTTCTTGAATCCCCTACAATCCTACCATAAAACAGATCCGCAACACTATCAGCCAATAAGAGGTGTACAGTTTTTAAATAAACATTGATAGACTAAGGGCCAGTTTCATAGTCAAATTTAGTACGCCTCAAGTGCGGCGCTACACTAAGTACAAGACGACACCTACCTAAACTCGAATGGAATGGGCCAGTTTCCTATGCGAGAACGGCCCATTCCATTCGATTTTAGGTAGGTGTCGTCTTGTATTTAGTGTAGCGCCGCACTTGAGGCGTACTAAATTTGACTATGAAACTGGCCCTAAGTGGTTGATCCAGACACCAAAAGGGAAGACCACCCATTAAACACAGGCACGTGACATCCGGGAAGTTTCATGTTACACCCTGTATAGTTCTCTCAACCAACGATGTGGTCACATTGTACCCACGAAAACGTGCGGTTTTTGGTTTAGCCCTCTCCCTTCCTTCACACCCTATCCAAACTTTAATAAAAACCTCCCCCACTAATAATCATGGTGGAAGTGGGTTTATTTTAGATGCAAGTTTAAGATCAGTCACTTTTATTTTAAGCAGAGAATAGGACCTTATTATCCCTGAATCCTCAAATACCTCGAGTCCTTAAGTACATTCAAGATTTGAGGATTCGTTAAAATATCAAATTCAATCTTTTTTTGTTTAAGTATTTAAAAACATAATTGTAAACGGTATTGGTTAAGAGTTCTTAAACTCTTCTCTTATCTTTCAATAATTTTAATTAAACACACTGCAACTAGTATCCACACCATTAGTTTAACACTCCACTGAATACATTTTTGTTTAAATGTGTATTAACATTTAATTACTATGATGATTAATATAGTAATATAAATATCTTATATCCACCATATTTTTAAAGATTTGGACTCAGATTTAAGATTAAAGATAGGTAAAATTAAGATTCGAATTAGTAAAATAGTGGATTCAACACATTTTTTTAACGTTAAGTTTTTCATTTCTTATGGTAAAGATTATTAAAATATTTCTTTACAAATAAGTTTTTTTAAGAGTTTCACTTTAAATTTAAATATCCTTTATTATAAGGGGGTTTTCTCTCCCCCATAAATAGGAAAATTACCACGTGAATCGCGACTTTACTCAGAACATTAAAATTGGTTTGGAAGAGCTCAAGAAATTGCTGTCGAAAGACATTAGTTTTCTGAAATTGCGGTTTCCCCATTGAATATTTTTTTGAAATTTGAACAGTGTGTGCACATCCTTGTTGTATAATCATTAAAACATTATTAAAAATGATGAAACTTTGTTGATCAGAAATACTATAGAAACCTCACGGTAAAGTGTACGGTTTGAATTAAATATGACAGTGCAAATATGCAAATACACTCTACACGCGTATTTTAGAAATTCTCGCTAAATCTGAATATAAGATTTTCTATATATAATATAAGTTATTCGTTATGGAAGTCATTATAAGATAATAGGGAGGGCTACTGATGTCATAAAAAAAGGTTGAGGTCACAAAAAAAATATCTTGAGCTGTTTATTTACTCTAAAATCATAAAAAAAACTTCACTGTTGCTGGTTTTTGCTACAAACCCTACTATTAGGTTTAGTAAGAAAGTTAACCTTATCATTATTTAACCTAGGAACAGTTTTTTTTGTTATTTTTCTGTTTATATCTTATAACAGAAATATGTTTAACTTCTATACAATTTATTTTGCTCAAAATTATATAGTGTCATTAATACCATGATATATTGATATCACGTATATTTTTAGGTGTGGTATAGTCGTCAGAGCTCGGGGATACAAATCCACAGGTACCGGATTCGAACCCCGGCGCTTCCAGATTTTTCTGCGAAGCAGTGGGTCTGGAATGGGTTCAACTCGGTCTTGTGAGGATAAATGAGGAGCTAATTTAATAAAGTAATAGCGAATTTGGTCTAGAAAACTGAGATTAATGGCTAAAGGGTTCATTGTACTGATGACATGACACCCTATATCCGCAAATGCAGCTCTATCGTCGCCAACATGGTGGCGGCCGCTCGGTCGGTATAGATCGCTTGTGGACTCACGCCATGGAGTTTTTTAAACTATATTTTTACACCACGTCCTACCGTCAATTCGGATTACACGAATATATAAAAATTAAACTAGTAGCTTAGAAATGAGGAAGGCTGAATTTAGAGGGAGTGTAGACACATTTGAGTGGAGGGAACGTGGTAAACCATCTACATCCTGAATACACCCAACTGGGAATAGAACCTATATCTTCCTGCCATCTTCTGAAGTCTAGTGTATTGCTAGACCATGCAGCCATCGAAGAGGTTTAGTTTTATATTAAATAATATTTGATTAATTATTCTAGTCTCCCCTAAATATACGGTAATATATGGTTCCAACCACAAACACACACACAAAACTTTCAAACAATAAAAAACATTGACAAAGACCCTTTATCGCGACTTTTTAAAAGCTATATTTTTTGATAACATCAAAGCCACAGATCTACAAACGATACTTGACTGACCTCAAATTGTCATGGGTTAAAGACTAGTCGAAGGTTGCGTCGTAGGTCCACACCCACCATGTGCAACAAAGTCTTTTTTTTTAAAAAAAAAGAGAGACACAATTGTAATTTTTTCTCCTATAGTCTGTTAAAGATTTTTAGAAATTGTAAAAAAATTGGCTCGGAGTATAATATAACCACTTAGTAAGTTTTCCTTAAATAACAAATCATTGTTTAAAATTCATATGAAACATTCTTCATATAGTCTTATACATTTTGGACCAATTGATAAAGTTACATTTAAAAAGTCACACATTTAAAAAAATTAGTCAAAAATAAGCCATCCTTAATTTTTTCTCTTTAAGAAAAATAAACACAATCATATTATTATTATGTATCATGTAAAACATTTGTAATATCCCAACTTGTAAACCCTATGTTGTTCCGCAAAAGGAAGGAGGAGACTGCAGTTTTATATTTTATTTGCATTTTATGTTAAAATTCGGGAATTATTTTTGTTTCGTAATATTATTTTTAATTATTCAATTGCATTTTAGAATATTTAGGCCGTTCAGGAAGTTTGGAAGTCAGTACTTTATTTTAAATGTGCTTATTGGGTGAGTTGGACGATGAAATAAAAAACAGAAAGAGCTGATCTAGCACTGAGTTTTCGTTCTAAGAGAAATTCACCTCTTACTTATTACAAAGCGGTTGTGTTGTCCAGCCAACCAGAAAGCTAGGATTCAAACTATTATCTTGTGATAGGTTTAGATTGTCAGTCCACTCTGGTGCAATCGACGATGTCACAAAAAACCTTATTAAGGATTTAATAATTGGTGCCCATCGAGGGTCTTTTCTAAAAATTGGCTCGGAGTATAATATAACCACTTAGTAAGTTTTCCTTAAATAACAAATCATTGTTTAAAATTCATATGAAACAAATCATTGTTTAAAATTCATATAGGCCTATACATTTTGAACCAATTGATAAAGTTACATTTCAAAAAAATCAGTGAAAAATAAGCCATCCTTAATTTTTTCTTTTTACAAAAAATAAACACAATCATATTATTATTATGTATAATGTAAAACATTAGTAATATCCCAACTTGTAAACCCTATGTTGTTCCGAAAAGGAAGGAGGAGACTGCAGTTTTATATTTTATTTGCATTTTATGTTAAAATTCGGGAATTATTTTTGTTTTGTAATATTATTTTTAATTATTCAATTGCATTTTAGAATATTTAGGCCCTTCAGGAAGTTTGGAAGTCAGTACATTTCTTTTATTTTAAATGTGCTTATTGGGTGAGTTGGACGATGCAATAAAAAACAGAAAGAGCTGATCTAGCACTGAGTTTTCGTTCTAAGAGAAATACACCTCTTACTTAGTACTAAGCGGTTGTGTTGTCCAGCCAACCAGAAAGCTAGGATTCAAACTACTATCTTGTGATAGGTTTAGATTGTCAGTCCACTCTGGTGCAATCGATGATGTCACAAAAAACCTTATTAAGGATTTAATAATTGGTGCCCATCGAGGGTCTTTTCTTGGCTATAATAAATTGGCAGCCAACGTGGCCCCATTTAGATATTATACATTTCTAAGATACTAATTTTGAAACAAAACGTTAGATATATTTATGAAAACATTTTAGTTTTAAATATAATTTATTAGTAAACAAACCTTAATCTGAGTGCTAGAAACAAAACTTTAAACAAAATAGTTTTTTAACATATACCATCTATATGTGTCCAAACAAAATACATTTAATAGTTGTAGACCAAGGTACAGACATGCGAATATAACTATTGTGAGACGCCATATTTTCGTACCTATTACTTGGTAGAACATTTCTAGCGATTAAAATAATTCCTCTATATGAGAAAATAAGAAATCCAGCAGGCTCTTGAATGAAATTTAAAATTCAAACAACCTTGCAATTTTTGCGAAATATATTGTATCGTTGCAGTTATGTTTTCTAACCATCTCTATAAAAGGTATTCAAAATTGTTTATTGATGAAAAGTTCTATAGAATGAGATCTCACTCAACTTTCTAATTAAAGGCTCACTCGTCAAATACTATTAAAGTCTATGTAATTTGTTCGTTCGGTATTAAATTTTAAGAAAAACATATATATATATATATTATTCTCTTCACACAACGATATGAACTTTAAAATGACCCCTCCCCCAGCTCTCTATCTATTTGTTGCATCAAACCACACAAGTAATAATTAAGTTATTATTTTTAACCAAAGATAAATATTGTATTTACCGATTTACAGTCGTACACAGATCAAAGTTTCCGTGTAAAAGTAAACAAAGAATGAATGTATATATGAGCTAATTCCCGCACAGAAGGAAATCTGGAAGTTTTCTAGAAAAATCGGGTTTTTGTAGGAAGATACATTTTACGATATCATGGATTCTTATTTTTAAAAAAATCTTTGTTCGTTTGTTAAAATCGGTTCATCCGTTATCTAGTAAATGTAAGTTACTGGTAATGGGCTTATCAAATTATACATGCTATGTTTTTCTAAAGGCTCGTTTACAATCAGTCGTAATCGCACTCGTAGAGACGCTTGCAGACAGTGCGAGGCTGCGCGCTTCGCACGCCTAGCTCTGTCCATACCGGATACGCTCGCTCTGAGGCGTGCGCAGCGCATATGTGTCTTGAGCCATGTGTTTGTCGGTAAACCGGTCGTGCTCAAAGGCTCCTCAGTGCAAACGGGACGTTTCATGTGGACCGGTGTGTTGCTGACTCCCTTCGCACGCATCATGGACGACAATGAAGTTCTTCGTTAAGTAGGCCTAATTCAACTTCATATAAAGAATCGATTATTATGGGTTGCGGAGAGTTCGAAATATTATAATTAAAATAAAATATAAGATTGATGGCATAAAATTTCCGTCGAAGTAAATATTTCGGTCAAATAATTGGAAAAAATAAAAATGTCAGATCACTTTTGGGACTTACAGACGATAGAAATCATGTCGTCTACTGACGTGCGTTGTGCGTGATGGTTTCATTGCTCACAGCGAGCATGCGACTGTCAAAAAATCTTGTGACGAGGCATGCCTCAAGCCGAGACGTGCGTCGCAAGCCTTGAGAAGTGCACCACCTTGCACTGTTCGTACGCGGCTTTAAGCGCACTTGTGTGATGTTTTGTATTTGTTTGTTACTTAGATAAGGACTGTCTACAATAAAATGTCAGTAGACTTAATTTCAAATAATAAGACCCTATGACTAAACCATCAAAGTCATACTAAATTAAGTTTATGACTAAGAATCAAACACTATAGCTTTAGACAGAAAGCGAGCTATATCGATCGAGGGACAGCCGTGGCTAGCGATGATAGTGCTAACATTTGCATATAGAGGGTGACTATGTCAGTAGACTTAATTTCAAATAATAAGAACCTATGACCAAACCATCAAAGTCATACTAAATTAAGTCTATGACTAAGAATCAAACACTAGAGCTTTAGACAGAAAGCGAGCTATATCGATCGAGGGGCAGCCGTGGCTAGCGATGATAGTGCTAACATTTGCATATAGAGGGTGACATGTGGTCAGAACAACGAACCCTATGGCCCTTATTCTCAGTTTTCTAGACCGAAGCTGCTACCTAATTATTTAATTAGCTCCTCATTTGTTCTCACGAGAATGAGTTTAAGCTCGTTCCCTAATAAAATTAATATTTATGTTATATATATTTAATTTTATATTATTACTATTATTACAGAATTTAAAAAACAATAGGGCCTATATATTATTATATATTCCCACAAACTATTGATCTTGATCAAATAACTTATTGTTATTTTTTTCTAGCACCGTGTCGTACTAACCATTCAGGCTATACGCCTTTGCTCCAATAACACTAATGTGATAAGGAATCGGAAGGTTTAATTTAGAGGAAGTGCACTCTGATATGCGTGAAGGAAGGTTGAAAAATTATTTAAGACAAACCACCCTCAGTGCACCCAACTGGGATTGAACCCTGATCTCCCCGTATTCACCAGTCTAGTCTAACACGAGAGTAGCGCTAGACCATGCGGACATAACAGTGGGTGGTAACTATTTGGTTAAGTTAGTTACACTAATACACCTATATTCACCTCCTTCTAACATGTGTTTGCGATTGCGTGAGTTGTTGTAAACAGACAATACTGCGAGTCCGACAAACGGGTGCGACTGATCATTGACTATCCCTAAACGAGCCTACCTTGAACCCTGTTCCTTCCACCCTGTCCACTTGTAAAGCTGACCTGGCGGACAAACACGTGTCTGGTGTCATAATCCCCAAGTTGGCCACCCTGTCAGTATTGTAACGCGTGTCTCTTGTTCTGCAGTTACACGTGTGGGACACGTGCGCGCTCCGTGTTCACAAGTCACGGACATAACCCCACCCCTTTACTATAGGTCGTATATCACGTGACTCAGGCCTAACCGGGGAAGGTCGTGGGTTTAGGTTCTGATGACATTCTACTCGAATAATAATAAACAATCTTTGGAGCTATAAGAGCGAATAAACATAATGAGTGATATATATACCAGTGTTTCCCGATATGTGGTACGCGGACCCTTTTGGGGTAAGCGAAGGCTTTCAAAGGGTACGCGACGTACCCCTTGGGTTTTATTAACCATAAACATATATTTCGATGGCATTAAATATGATAAACCCCACTTTGGTTATATTATTTAAATTATTAAAAAATATCTTATATTAATGTTTGTGTTTAAATGGGAGCTGTATTAATTTAAAAATATGTTTTATTAGAATCTGATTGCGTGATGGCGGAAAACGTGTGTACTTTTTGGGGGGTTTAAATACATTGATTGTAATGTTATCATAAATATCAAACATATAATTTTTATTTTATTTTGAGCCGTGAGATAATTCGAGATGGCAACAAGAGGTTCGTTTGTGTAAAGTTGGCTTCCTAGAGAAGTTTTCCAAACCTGGAAAAAGAAAGAAATGCTTCAAAAAAATAAAAGGAAATTAAATATGCACGAAAATTTTAGATTTCAAAAATATACTCTGTAATTTTATAAAACGACAATTTCTGTCGACATAAATTTCTTGAGCACTATCAAATTTAATTTAATACAAATTTAAAATTATTAGTTTCAATATTTCATATAAAAGTTTACAAAAATATTAATATCAAAATTGCAATATATATACATAATTAATATAATTTATGTATACA
>CABFOW010000808.1:173852-200462 GCA_902141385.1 Timema californicum | reverse complement strand
TCCCTCCACGCAAATGCGGGTTCACTTCCTCTAATTAAACCTCCCTAATTCCTAATCCATTAGAGTAATTAGTACTTAAAGCGTATCACCCGAACGGGTAGTAAGACGCGGTGCTAAATATTATTATCATCACCGCGTCTTACTACCCGTTCGGGTTATACGCAATTACGCTAATGTGTAATGGTAGGGTGATTGTGAGATGAAATGGAGGACCTACAGTTTAACGTGGAATCCGAACCACGGTGGAGGCCTGTCATTCCGCACTTTCACAAGTTGGAAAAAAAAGAGTAGATTACAACGTATTTCTACCCACATTGTTGCTTGAATGGTTTAAGTTGTCAGTCTCACAATAAATTTGGACTGCTGGTGAAAGGGAGATTATGGTTAAAAAATCTCAGTCTGTAGTAGTAAGTGAGGGGGTGTTTTCCCAAACGGTTTACACTAGCTCTAAACCCAAATTTGGATACATTTAATTTAAATATTACCTTCCTCATTCATATTTTAAGAATAGAAACTATGTGAATAGCCTAGACTAGTGGTTCTCAAAAGGTGGTCCGTGGACACCCTGAGGTCCACGAGCTGTTCCTACGGGATCAGCGACAACCGCCGAAATTCATCAAAATAATAACTAAACATTAGGCCTAATCTTAATCAAAAAAAAGCTCTCCCTCCTCCTTAACCACGTTCGCAGATGCTACACGAAGAACAAGTATAGAAATAGACTTGACATGCATTCGTATTTTCGAGTCAAAGTGTCCAGCCTTCAACCTGATCTTCAAGAAGTGATGGTAAAAAGAAAGAAAGAGAGGTTTCACTTATCTCACTTTTACTAGACCCTAAATGAATAAATTTGAACTTAAAAAAAAAATTAATCCATTTTCATGTAGGCTCAACAAACCTTTTTAGATTTAACTATTAATATTATATTTATTATAATAATTACAACTAGAGTTAGTGTAAAAATAAAAGATATCATATTCTGAAAATTGAAAAATGACACCTGGACACGGGAATCGAAGCCGGGACCTTCGGCTTAGTACGCCAATGCTCTTACCACTGAGCTATCCAGGATTTGTCCCTTGCCCATGGTCATTCTTCACTCATAGCTGACTCAGCTGACGACTTCCGCACGTCCATCTTAGACTCTGCCTTAAACTATGAGTGAAGTATGACCATGGACACGGGACGAATCCTGGATAGCTCAGTGGTAAGAGCATTGGCGTACTAAGCCGAAGGTCCCGGGTTCGATTCCCGTGTCCATGTGTCAATTTTCAGAATATGATATCTATGAGGGACTATCCACACTAAAATGCATTAACAATAGTTTCGGCTATTTGTTTCATTAAAAATAAAAGTATGTAAAAACAAATTTCTCGGTTTTACTGTACTAAATTTCCAGTTTTGTAGGTTTTCTACATGAAATATTAATATGGGGGAGGGGGTGATATTTTCTATACATATAATAGAATAGATTCTAATGATTAGAAAAAAACGGGGGTCCGTCGATCTAAGAAAGCCTTTTTGAGGGGGCAGATAATTGGGAACCACTGACCTAGATTTGTAGTAACATGTGAAGTACGTAAAATAATAATAATAATAATAATAAATAACTTACCAGCCGTGTTGTCACTGCGACCCGTGAAAAATGACTTAATTTTGTTCCACGTATTTTCGAAAAAATCCCCAATACTCCTTTTCCTTCTTTTTTTGTCTATCCTGTTGTCTTCTGTGCCATCTTCTTGGTATCCTTCGTCTTGCAATTCTAGGTCACCCAAGTCTTCGAAGCCCATGCTACTGATAAACTGGTGCATGGTGCTAGGTGAGATTGACTCGCTCTGGATGGTGCCGTTACAGTTGGAGGAGTTCAGTTGGATACACGAATTTTCTGGGATTGAGAACAAAACAGTTTAAAAAAATAAACCACAATGAATATTCTCAGTAAGTTTGCTCCAAGGGTCTGTGGACTTGGATCACTGTTGCTGATTTCTCTACAATTTGATATACACCCTCGTATTAAACTAATTCGGGTGCATTTATTTAAAATACACTCTTCCCATTCCTATCCAATTTTGTTTAGATTGTTCATTTATATTATAACTAATATTTATGGTGACCTGGCGGTCTAGGGGTAAGGTGTTGGACTTCTGTGCTGGGGTCCGGGGTTCAATCCTTGGTCCCGGCACAGATTTATCTGATTACCAAACCCTTCCTTCACCTCTGACAAGACGTGTATTAATCACAACTTGTGAATGTGTGGAATGCCAGGCCTCCACCGTGGTTCGGATCCCACGTTAAACTGTAGGTTCTTCATTTCATTTCACAATCAACCTACCAATTACACATTAGCGTAAGTGCGTATAACCCGAACGGGTAGTAAGACGCGGTGCTAATAATAGTAATGATAATAACTATAATAATAATGAATCCAATATTCAAAGCTATTATTTATGCTTTTTTAGTGAATATTACTCCATCTAGATATCATATTCTTAAAATTGAAAAATGGCACCTGGACACGGGAATCGAACCCGAGACTTTTGGCTTAGTACGCCAATGCTCTTACCACTTAGCTATCCAGGATTCGTCCCGTGCCTATGGTCATTATTCACTCATATTTAAGGCAGAGTCTATTATGGACGTGCGGAAATAATTAATATTTATAATAAAACTAACAGGTTTTTCACAAACTACATTCGAACGTTTTTTGTTATTTTTTTTGTGGTCAAGAATGCCATATTGGTATTCTGAAGATTAAGAGTTTATCTTGTTCGAATATTGATTTCTAGACGTTAAAGCATGTAAGGAAGTTACAAAGACAGTTTTTTTTAAACTGGAAGTCAAAGGATTATCTTAAAAAGAAAAAATTCGAAACATTCAATAAACCATTTTCATGAGTATTCAGGCAGTTGGTACACACTATCTCAAAATATGATACATTTTTAGAGACTATATAAAAACATATACACAGTACATACATACATAAGAAAAACAAGAAAAATTCAAACACAAAATATGTAAATTTGGTAAAATTATCTTAAGAAAATTGTAAAGACTTAAATAAAAATTGATGAAAGCTGAGCCAACATATCCCCTATATTAGGCAACTCGCTCGCCGCCGGTGGATATTTTCACACCTTCTCATTTACTACGTCTCAATAGCACAACTCCAACAACTTACAAACTCGGAACAAATTTAAAATGTATAATTATATAATCTTTGGACTATCTAAATATTTCCTTATAAAATTCGAATTAAATATTATTTTTAACCATTAATTTAAATAGAAATGTCATGTGAAAATAGTGGTGTGTTTTAACCATCTAATTTTTAGAATCAACCAATAGGGAATTAGCCAAATCCTACTTTACTAATAACTTAAACATATCAGAACATTTCAGTCTATTAAAAATTTTGATCACCGTATGCTGTTAAAATTAACCCACCTTTATTTCCTTCCACCTTTTATGCAAAAAGACCTAATTAATTATTTATAACTAAGGCAATTAACTTGTACTTAATGAACACACCTTTATATATCAAATGACTTCAAGCTTCAATTTGGACCAAGCACCACAAACCCGCGGTTACTAACCTTTATTTTCCTGTCGACTGGTTCAAAGTTTTATCGATACGCTGCAAATACCCCTCAAAATATTTGTATATTTATTTTCGAATTGTTTGTGATAGCTTTAACCTAGTCATAAATAAATGTGTATGATTGAGTTGTTCAAATGTACATTAATTAGATCAATTTAAACACAGTAACAGTAGTTATATTTTTAATCTTATACATCCATATGAATCTATTTTTTATAAGTGACTATTTTACTCAAAACCCATGCTTAAAATATATAAATACTAACCTTTGCGTAAATCTTTTAAATAGATTCTAAAACTATTATGTAGATTTATAAATTGGCAGGTGACCTGGTGGTCTAGGAGGTAAGGTGTCAGACTTCTATGCTGGGGGTTCAGGGTTCAATCCTCGGTCCCGGCAAAGATTGATCTGATCACCAAACCCTTCCTTCACCTCTGACAAGACGTGTATTAATCACAACTTGTGAATGTGAGGAATTCCAGGCCTCCCGTGGTTCGGATTCCACGTTAAACTGTAGGTCCTCCATTTCATCTCACAATCACCCTACATTACACATTAGCGTAAGCGCGTATAACCCGAACGGGTAGTAAGACGCGGTGATAATAATAATAATAATAATAATAATAATATAAATTGGCACCGAGTACCCTCTACTACGTCATCACAGATGATAGGTTGAGAGCTGATTCTTTAATAAAAAGCACAGCCAACCCCATCTCAAGTAATAGTTTTTAATATTTTCCCAGTAATAAAAACTCAAAACACCACACTTATCTCTAATTCCCTAGACCCGTAAATGACTCCGAGTCACTTTTTCAAAAATAGCTACTCAACTTACTTACTATATAGCATTAGGAACTCGAAAATTCATTGCCGCATTTACAATAGTACGCCATCTACCCCTATCTTAAGCTAGCTCTATCCAGTCCACCTCATTACACCTTATCTCTTTGAGGTCCATTCTAATGTTATCCTCCCAACTGCATCTAGGTCTTCCCAATGATCTCTTCCCCTTGGATTTGTCAGTCAATAACCTGAGCACGGTTCTAGGTTCTCCCATTCACGCTGCGTGACCTTCCCAACTAAATCTGCGAGACTTGACCATCCTAACAATGTCTTGTGATGAGTATAGGGTACATAACTTATAATTATGTAACCTCCTACACTTCAAAGTAACCTCATCCCTTTTTTTTGATCAAGTATCTATGGAAGATAACCTTATTCAAGAACCCTCAAAGTTAATTTTTGCCATGTAAAGTAATAAACCGTGTTTCACATCCATGGAGAACAACCGGTAAAACTATAGTTTTGTGTATTCTGTGTTTTACATTCCTTGAAAGCAGATTAGATGTCGACAACTTATTAATCGAGTAATAACATGCATTTCCCAACTGTGTTATTTTCCTGATTTCCACTCTAATACCGTTATCGCTAGTTAAAATTATTCCTAAATATATAATCTCACTAAACATGTCAAATTACATGTTGTTGGACGTAACCTCTAAGCTATCATCTACAATCTGTGTTCTTTGTACTACCTCCAACACAATAAATATATTAGTTTAAGCACTTATCCATGATTTTCTAAACACGTAATTTACCCCAAGTCTCTTGCCAATGTGAACAAACACAGCAAGTCTGTTAGTTTAAACATCTATTACTGATTCTCAAGACACTTAACTGCCCCAAGTATCTTGCCAATTGAACAAACATAAGTCGTCCATTAGTTTAAACATCTATTACTGATTCTCAAGACACTTAACTGCCCCAAGTATCTTGCCAATTGATCAAACAGCACGTCCATTAATGCAAGCACCTGTCTCTGAATCTATAGACGTGTATTTGACCCCAAACCATAAGAAGGCGTACTGTGAACTGAACCTCACTCACCGTTACAGAAAGTCCAAAAGCCCTGGTGATTCCTGGCGAGCCTCCAGCTGTACCCTTCAAAGCTCCTCTCCCACCCCGCGCTGTGCAGATAAGAGTCAGGGTCGAGGACCTGACACATCCACATGATCTCGTCAAGGGCTATCTGCTCCCAGATCAACTCCAGACTCACCTCTTCATTCTCTTGCACACTGCCGTTCGAACGGAGTTGAAACCCTCCTCCACGGTAATCTGGCAAAGACGAGGTTGATTAGCTATTAAGGTGGAGTTGTAGGCGACGTGAGAATAGGCAAGTGATTTTTACAGTTTTTATAGCAAAACATTTCTTTGTCCAAAATAAATAAAATATGGCTCCAGTATTGACGTTTAGTTTACTTTTCTTCACACGGTGATATGTGTATTAAATTAAACTCTATTTCTACTGAAGCAATATTTGATCTATTTTGAAGTTTTGCTATAAAAACTACCAAAACACTGACATTTTCTGGGGCCCCCTAAATCCCCACTTTAAGCTTAGCATAAGTATGAATTAATTAAAAGATTTGACCTGCTTCAGTGCCCGTATGGTCTAAGTCTAATACGTCATTCTCGCTAAAGACTAGACCGCTGAAAACAGGGCGATCGGGGTTCGAATCCCGGTATGGTTGAGGCTGGTTTTTATAAACGGGTCTCCACTCTACCTCCACGCAAATGCGGACACACTTCATTTAAATTCAACCTTCATAATCTATAATTCACTAGCGTAATTAGTAAATATGCGTATAGCCTTAACGGATAGTAAGATGGGGTGCTAAAATTATATAGAACTTAGAAGAAATGTTCCCACAATTTCGTGGAACGAGGTTTTAAAAGCACATCCTCAATACACCCGTGACTATTAAACCAGACAGGATTAGGTTATACTGGTACTTTATCCCCAATACATCTTGTGAATGTGGGTAATGCCAGGCCTCCACCGTGGTTCGGATTCCACGTTAAACTGTAGGTCCTCCATTTCATCTCACAATCACCCTACCGTTATACATTAGCGTAAGTGCGTATAACCCGAACGGTTTGTAAGACGCTGTGCTAATAATAATAATAATAATACTTTAACCCGCACGTCCACCGAAGTACTTTACCTGAAAGAGAGATCCAATAACTTTTATAAATGACAGATAATATGCTTCATATCACGATTTGATCCAAATATCTCTTGCTGTTCCAATACCTTTATGTTCAGTAATTTCGTATAAAATGGTTGCACACAAAATAAAAGTGTTCTTATAGTCGAATGTGAATGTTTATGAAGAGGATCGTACATTACCTTCTTGGTTTCCGTCTCTGCTGTTTTATATTCTGGTTTCGAGACCTGAGAACGGGATTAATGTCTTATATCAGGACTAATGTGTTGATGTTTACGCCAGGGAAGTCACAAAAATAAATCAAGTTTGCGAAACCTTGCTTTCGGGCTTTAAAGGACCTAGATCTTTTAACGCGAAAGTGCCAAGTTTAAGTTTTAAAGAAAGGACAGCGAAGGAACGACAACAGTTATTCTCATTGGATTAGCAGTTTTTTTAATCGAATTATATTTTGTGGTGATATATTAAATGGAAAGTAAATTCATGAGTAAGTTTCACCTAATTTTCAATACATAAATACAGTTTTTGATAATATCAAAATACCTTTAATACACTCCTTGTTTTAATAAAACTATTGACACACTCACTCCTACAGGGGGAAACTTAGATTAAAAAATTGGCATAATCTTCGCTGGTTGGACGGTGACGTGGAGGTAAATCTCCCTCCAGGTAAACGCGGATACACTTCTTCTAAAGTCTACGCTCCTCATAGCATTAGTTAAATAGCAGGTAATAAGACGCGAAGTATGGAATATAATTTTACACAAAAACATATAAAAAAGCAATAGATGATTTAAACATACGTACTTTAAAAAAATATTTAAATAAACTTGCAGATTGTAGCTAATTTATTCTAGAATATTAAATCAGAGCCCAGAATTCATATGAATTTGACGATAGCTTACAAATAGCTTCATTTTGAAAATTTGAAATTTGTTAAAAATATTTGGACTATTTTGTTTAAAGTACTTATATGAATTGTTTATTATGTTTAAAAAGATGAGGTATTTGTTTTCCAGAGGAAAACCTTCTTAACGGTTGTTTACTGAAATCCTATTTTTGAAAATTTTGTTTAAAGTTATTTATGTACCATTTGTTTTTTTCTAAAGTGAATGAATACATATTTCTATGAATGGTTTGTTTTCCCCTTTCCAATCCATATTGCTACCTCCGTTTATTTTATTATTACTATTTCACCAATAGTGTGAAAGTGCTAGGATTTGTCGAAGTATGTCGAAGTAAGCACTAAGAGACGTATTTGCAAATAAGATACAGATGTTTCTTTAGATTGTATCCCTCAAAACGGGACATTTTTAAATCAACACCTTGTGATTACCATTTTTTTTATTGTTTTGAGTTTGTTTTGGTACATTAGGTATTCCCTGAACAATATGGCATAGCTTATATCTTAAAGCCATGGTGTTATTAATCAGGGTAAGTCAGGGTAAACAGAAAACGTAGTGCACATATTAATTTGTTTGTTGTTTTAAGTTATACAAATTGAAATGGATTTCACTTGTAAAAGGATAATCTTATATACAGGGCGATGAGGAACGTGATGGACAACGTGTTGAGGTTTGTCTGACGTCCGTTGGAGCTCACCTGAGTTACATTACCTTCAAAAAGTGAAAAAATGTGGTTTGAAGTTTGCTTTTATTTATCAAGTGAATATGTGTTTTTTAACTAAAGTGTTAATTTTCAAGTTACTAATTGTCTTAATTGTTTCGGCCTCATCCTGTATATGTATACTTTCATTCACTGACCAAAGTTTATTATTTATTTATATATGTAATGTGTTCTTCAGTTGTCCCTTTCGATAGATACTAGCAATACCTATGAAATAACACTGACACAATAGTAAAATGATGTCAATGAAGACCGTAAAAAAAAGTATACCTGTATTTTGTAAAAGTTTCTTCCTACCAAAATATCACTACGGACAAAGACAAATAGTTTATTTGGACACTTTTCTTCAGATTCAGCGTGACTGAACAACATTTGATAGCCCCGTAAATATCTCTCAAGAGTTTCACACGAGATTGAATGTCAACACGAAAGGAGGGACATATATTCGGGGCATTTGCTTGATACTCTTGTCATTCTTATTTACTTTCTCAAATAAAATAAATCATGAAATCGAATAGAACGAATGAGTGTGTACGTTTTATTGGTCCATGTTTCTGTAAAATAAATTGAATGGTGTGTGACAGTGTGGGAAATACCTTAGCAAATTTTCTTCAGAATAGATACTTAAAAAATGTGTAAACAGGTTTCGTATTAATGTGAGACACAAATGTAAACAACAATGCCGTCATTAGGTGATCACCTCCCACTGCCAAAAGTTGCCAGTAACCCTTCCGGTGAATCATTTATAGAGCGCTCCACAATCAGGTTGCAATAAAGGCGCTTATGGACATTCGGCATCTTTATAGCTCTTCAGTTACGCCGGTAACTGTGTCATTTTTCAACCCAACGTGTTTGCCATCTTGTAGTTTATAAGTGAACATTTTTGTTTCAATGACATAAGATTATTATTTTATAGAAGGTGGCTACAAAATCTGGACACATAGAGTTGAACTTTGAATTTTCAACCAGGGACAATACATTGAATTTATTATTATTAGCACCGCGTCTTACTACCCGTTTGGGTTATATGCACTTACGCTAATGTGTAATGGTAGGGTGATTGTGAGATGAAATGGAGGACCTACAGTTTAACGTGGAATCCGAACCACGGTGGAGGCCTGGCATTCCCCACATTCACAAGAAATACATTGAACATGTAACGTTATGTCATTTAACGTCCTAAAATTATATTTTTAATGTATCTTAATGTTTTTATGTATGGACATATATTAGCCTATATTTGTGTATGTGTGTGGCCTATGACCTGTATCTAAACTCAATGGCCACCCGTATAACATTCAATGATGTATCTACTAATTGTAATATAACCAATCAAAACCATTTGTGGCAAGCCATCGAATCTCCAATTGACCCTAAAAAGATCATTTGAATAATTATTATAGTTGAGGAAAATATCTTCTAGCGTATTTAAATACAACCAATACAATCCCTCCTGTAAATACAATAAAATGACATAAGGGAATAAAAAATCTGTGCCAATTAATCTTATTACCAAGCAAGCTGTTTGGAAAGTAAAAAGTAGCTAATTTACTAAGAAGTTTCTAAGAAATATTGAAAGGTTTCTCGATCTAAAGCAGGTTTCTCAAACTTGGAGCTTGATGCATGATTTTATGTGGCTCACGAACCTATTGATGAACTAACATACGAGTTTACATGTTTGGTAGAACCACACCATTTGAGATTATGAAATTTGGAAATGTATGTTAGGCAGCACATACAAGTGTGAAGAGTTGTCTTATCTAAGAAAAGTAACAAATACCCGGGAGATAACGGACTACGGACACACAATCGTAACCATAAAAGTTAATTTAGCACAAGATGTAAAGTTTAACATTCCCACTAATGTGTTATTGCTTCAATCTTGATTTTCTTTTTGTATTAATCAGAATTCTAAAATCGTTACATACATGCATCATGCATGCCATTCCCTTACGGTGTAGGCAAGAAACTGTTAGTATAGCTAAAAAAAACTCCGTACTTAATCCATACTCACTTAACTTTCCCCACAATCCCCTATCCTTGCATACTACCTTCTCTTCAATAAAACCTATCCCTTCCTTTTGATCCATAAACTCTACCTTCATATATTTGCTTCACCACTCGATCCAAACTCATCCTCTCAACATGCTCAAACCAACGCAACAGGTTTTTTTCACGTTTACCTATTGCATTCCTTTTCAAAACTGCACTCCTTCAGCAACCATTCATTGCTGACTCTGTCCATATAAATATTCCCACAAACATTAGATATCTCATTCCTACCCTATTCACCCTTGATCTTGTGTTTCTCCTCACAAGCCCACGCTTCACATCCATAAAAAAAATTTGTACTAACACACTTTTATTTACTGTCATCTTTTCCTCCCTGTATATTACTTCATTCATTGTAATAATCCACATACATACAATTACTCTCCGATATGCACTCACCCGTCTGTTGATTTAGCCATACATCCTTCCAAATTTTTTTACGGAACATTCTCTCCACAAAAACAAAATCAATCACGTGTTCAAACAGTTTTCCATTTACACTAAGCTGACAATAATTTCACTATCCGTTATTATCAAAAATTATAACCTTGGTTTTGGAGATATTTATACGAAGATCTATTCTGCCTGTCACCACATTCAAACATTTAATGCATTATTCAAGTCACTCTAATTTTTATCCATTAATACGGCATCGTCTGCATGTAAACTCATGTGCACGCCAACAGCGTCCTCACTTAATAAAAGATCGATAATTATTCACTTTGAATTGCGGCCCCCTCAGTAATGTTAATGTTCAACGTGGCCCTTATATTCAGACGAGTTTCCCTCGGCTGATCTAGAGTATCTTCACCTGTCTGTTGGTCCGTCTTGTACCAGATCCAGGTGACCCATGTTCCTATATATCTCTCTTCCCATTGCCAGCTGTTACCGTCGGTCTTCTGGAGGTTCCAGGACCACGAGCCGGGGACAGAGTTCCAGTCGGTATTCTCCAGCACCACTTCGCCGTCGCTCGTCTTCACATCGTAGTAGAACGGGGACTCTCGATACTGTCAAATACGAACATAAACTTAATACACTTCGTTTTAAACTGCTTTAGGATTCGGGTTAGCGCAACCGGAGTGGGGGGTGGAGGCTCGTCACATTCTCGGCCGTACTAGGGAAGGGAGTTGTCTTAGCAACCGATGTATGTTGCCAGATTTCTTGACAGTCACTGAGTGTGCTTGCGTAGTAGTAAGGCACAAATGCTCACTATGTGGCAGCCATGCTCCTCAGCCTACCCACCACGCGGATCCTAAAGCGGTTTAAATCACAGGATATTCAGTGCGTTCAACACTGGAGCTACCTTCACTGGTAGGAACGTGGTCTAGATGTAAATCTGATTTAGTGTGGTTTTCCGGTGAAGGGGAGGTCTTGGTTCAACTTCTATCTGCGTATACTGAGGGTAGTTTTTTTAAAAAAAAGGTGTTGACCACTCCCTTTTAAATCGAACGCGTGTATATTTCCTCAAAATTCTACCGTTATTATACACCCTCCATTACCGAATTTAATATACACGTTTAGCTCGAGTGGGCACTATGACGCGATGTAAAAAACAACAACCACTAAACCAATTAATTAAAAGCATGTTTGGACTGATAATTGATTTTGACGCGTTGTATGCTTGGTTTTATTAAATATTTTTTGTTTAATTCTAACAAATTCGTTTTTACTAAACTGCTTTCTTTGCACTCACACTATAAACATTAGGATACACACGCATAAAATAGAAAAGGATGTAATTTATTCAAGCTTAAAAGATAACGTGTGTTCTGACTAAAATAATCAATTCACTTATCAGCCGCAGCATGTGGGCAAAGGCGTAATATTAGTCTGGTTCAACTGTGATGCGTAAGTCAGGGTTCGAATTCTGCAAGGGTGTACAAAGATGTGTATTTCTAAATGCTTTCGTACGCTCGATTTACGCAAATATGGATGAATATACTCTAAATTTAAGCAGAACTCCTTTTAAATTGTGATAAAAAAAATATGCAGATTGTTTGGACAGATTTTGTGTGTTGTATATGGCATTTCTGACCGGGAGGGATATTAAATTCAGTTGGTTTGTTTTTATGTAGATTATTCAGCGCTCTGGTAGTACATGGCGGTGCCCAGGGCACATCTATCTACTCGTGCCCACAATGAGATGATGTGATGATAGTGAATATGGAGGTGTGGGAGTCTTAGACCTAACTTGAATCTAATTTACCAACCCCTGGCGACTGTTGGGGTAATTTCCCGAAAGAGGAAAATACCAGCAGGGAATCGAACTTGGGACTCCTATTCTCGTAGCCGGTTGCACTGACCACTACATCGTGGGGAAGGATGGGAGGATAGTAAACCGTGGAGTGGAAGAAAAAAAATATTGCACCCATTGGGTTCTTATTTTTCTGTTTCATTTGCTAGTTTACATCAAACATTTTCCTGAGGTTCGAACTTTTTGTTGTTGTTCCAATATTCAAGGTAATTTGCGTCTCGGCTGTAAGTCTGGAAAAAGTATTTGCCTGAATATTGTTTTATAATAAACAGATAGATTTTCACGTGTTATTTTTATGGGTGGTAAAGCTTTATCTATCTCGGGGGGAAAAAAATCTGCTTTTGAAATCAAAGCATCGCTTTTTCAATCTGATACTTCAAACCAAACAGAAGATGCATTTATGTATTCAATGTTCAAATATCGGAAAATATTTCCATATTACATCGATTTGCTTTTTGTTTGATATTATTTTGCTAGTTTTTCAGAGCATCTACGGTTTGTAAAGTAATGGTGAAAGATTTATGCATGTTTGTGACGAGTTTTCCCTCATAAAAAGGACGCATTATGATGTTTGATTGAAAGAAGTATTAATGTTTTTTGTCCTAAATATAGAAAGATAATGCATTCTTTTCAGATATATAAAACTATTTAAATAGTTTTTCTTTGTCTGATTCAGCATTAGTTAATGAAGTGAGAAAGTTTTTTTTTACGAAACACAACGATTGATTTATCAATTGCGGTACTAGTTAAAGGAATGTTTGTGAAAATGTTATCTATAATAATAAATATGAATTCAATAAAATCTGTGTGTGCAAATTATTAACTTCTTTACTTTTTTTAAAAAAAAAAGCACTTTATTATAGTTCATATTTGAATACAATTTATTTTACACGTCCATTTTGAAATTCTAAGGGCTCCTTGAACAAATAATAAACACACACATATATATTTATTAATTATAGAAATTCTGGTAGCTACAATCATTTACCTTTTTTTCTCTCTTTATAAAGTTTTATTATTTCAATCTGTACAGGCCAAAACTCAATCATATTTTCTAATTTTTTCTAGGAAAAATATATTTACTCTCTTTAGTTAAATCAATTTATCTAAAAAAAATAACCTTTACCGCAGCCGAAAGGAAAAATCTTTGCATTTATTTTTAACTATTAGATTATTGTCTTGTATAAATATTTCTCACGTTGGTTTCTGAACAAGGAAAAAATTACAGAAATATAAAAGTGCATTTCTTTTTAACAATTTGATTATTTTCTTATATAAATAGTTCTCAATTTGGTTTCGTAAATTGTGGGTTTGTCTGGGTTCTGAACATCGAAAAAATTATAAAACTATCAGCTTGTCTATTTAAAATGACATGTGCATATGTGTGTGTATTACTTAGTTTAATATATGTTACATACCAGGTTTGTTTGGTTGATAATAATAGGCAGCAGAGTTTTGATGAGTCCCACATAGAGATGTGTTTGGTTCATTATCACCAGAAACGTCCTGAAAGGAGGACAAGTCTTCCCTTTCGCGAGATATGGTGTTAATTAGCGAGGAGAGTCGGCCGTGGGTGGCGTTACAGCGATCGCATGACTAGCACACAACCGCGCACTGTTTGAATAATAGTTTGAGCTTAAAAACATATTCCATGGTCAAATGTATTGATAACGAGCCTCATATAACATGTATTTGTTACGCTCCGTATACAATAACGTGTATGTGTATATAATAATGATAAAGTAAATTAGGAAACTTTATTTTTATTTATGTTTTTCACTACGTCCTTTTGCCCTTCCGGTTATTCGCGTATAACCAGATTCGATGGGCAAATGGTCTAAGGCGTCACTCTTTAAATAGACTGAAATTGCAATGATGGTGAGATTGGGACTTCAATCTAGGTTGGGCGTATGAGGGTGGTTGCTCCTAAATGGCTTTACACTTTCTCTTCGCGCAAACGCGGGCACGCTCCCTATAAATTCAACCTTCCTCTTTCTTAACACATTTGTGTAATGAGTACATACATGTGCGTATAGCCCTAACGGATTGTGGGAAGCGGTATTAAAATAACCATTCAACTAAACTAATGGGCATTTATTTCCACATCCTTAACCCGCAATTCATTGTGTGAGTACAGTAGCCCCATGGCTTCTTTGGTGCTGAATGACAGCCCAGAGCTGACAGTTGACGGCTTTGAAAAGTTACCAGACCAAATTACGTATCCCTACGCCGAACCATATGATCGGCCAAAACATGTGTTTAGCAGCTGTCACTTCTGACAGTCAAAATTTAGGTATGTACCTAAATGTTGACTGTCAGGAGTCAGCTGTTAGCTGTCAGTCAGCCCCAAAGAAGCCATGGGGATACTGTACCATGGACAACGCCAGTTACTTCTTTTAGTAACTAATAAAACCAAATGAGAAACATTCCTAGAATGTTAAGTTTTATTGACTCAATCAATGTTTGTGTTTGAAATTGATCTTACAGTAAAAATCATGGTTTTATTGCCTTAATAGGATGAAAATTGTCGACCTTATACATCAAAGCTCGGTCACAATCCGTTGCTTACACTGCAATAAAAGTCACTTTTTGTGTAAATGTTTGTACACCTGATAGATATTAACATACTTTGAAATGACCTTCTTTGATTAATCATTTCATATCTCGGACTATCTCATCGTACGGGTATACAGTCCCGGAATTTAGCTGCTTAATATCAATAGCTGTTTGGTACGTTAAATCCAATTGCATGAAAAAAAAAAAATTTTAATTTTTACAAATTGGTTAATTCTTCTTCTTCTTCTTCTTCTTCTTATTATTATTATTATTAGCACCGCGTCTTACTACCCGTTCGGGTTATACGCACTTACGCTAATGTGAAATGGTAGGGTGATTGTGAGATGAAATGAAGGACCTACAGTTTAACGTGGAATCCGAACCACGGTGGAGGCCTGGCATTCCTCACATTTGATTCTAACATCAAAAGAATTTCTCCCTCTTTGGTGGCCTCATCGTCTTAGGGTGGGATGCTAGTAACCTGAGGTTAGGGCATTAGTTTTGAAGTTTTTATAGCAAAAACATTTTTCGGCAGAAATAAATCAAATATTTCTTCCATAGAATATTAGTCCAGTTTTATGTACATGTTAATCTCAACAGTTATTTAATATATTTCATGAGCGCAGCGGCATTTGGTGACAAACATTTTAAATAAAGATAAAAAGTTGTCATTATATTTCAGAACATCTTTGTGACATATTGAAAAACTGTTGAGATTAGTGTGTGCAGAAAACTAAACTCTGTTTATATAAAAGAAATATTTAATTTATTTAGGCCAAAAAATGTTTATGACATAAAAACTTCAAAATTAATGCCCTAAACTCGTGCTCACAAGCACCCCACCTTCTGGTGTACCGAGGACTTTTTGTTCCAAAAGGGCTATCCACTCTCCCTCCGCGTTAATGCAGTTCGCTTTGTATAAATATAATCTCCCTAGTCCCTAAAACCATTAGCGTAATTAGTGTATAAGCTTATAACCCAAACAGGTAGAAAGAAGCGGTAGTAAAAAATAAAAATATAAAAAGCATTTCCAAAGTACTATGTTTGTATTGGAGTTTTAAAAACGTTTAGCCCCCACCGATGGTCACCCAGACTAAGTGTCAGTTGTAACTTGTCTGGTTTTCTGGTGACTTGTAGCTCAAAGTTCGAATCCTGGATGGGCGAATTATGTTGGATTTTTGATTTGGTTTATCGTACTCTCTCTCCACTAAAATGAGGGCACAGTTTCTTTAGAATTTACCTTTAGAATTACAACCCCATTAATGTAAATTATCTAGGATGGTATGGTAATTTTATGAAAGGCCGAGCATTAAAAAAAAACCTCAACAAAAACACTGCCCGTAAGGTAGAACTTGATAGCTGAATTTTAGCATGAGTTATACATTTAGGGGGTGACTTTTGCCCTAAATTCCTTCTACATCCATACGTATTAAAAAGCAGGCTTTTCAGACATTAGCTTAGTTTAGATGATTGCCATGGTAGTATGGTAATTTTATATTGCCTATAGGTGACCTGGCGGTATAGGGGTAAGGCATTGGACTTCTGTGCTAAGGCTGGAGTTCAATCCTCGGTCCCGGCACAGATTTATCGGTTTGCCAAACCCTTCTTTCCCTATGACAAGACGTGTATTAATCACAACTTGTGAATGTGTGGAATGACAGGCCTCCACCGTGGTTCGGATGCCACGTTAAACTGTAGGTCCTCCGTTTCATTTCATAATCACCCTACCATTACACATTAGCGTAAGAGCGTATAAACCAAACGAGTAGTAAGACGCAGTTCGAATAATAATATATTGTCTATAAATTCTTATTTCAAAAATTAGTGCCGTTTGTAAAAATAAGAGAATAAAAATGCAGGTTTTTTTTTGCTAAATTCTGGGAAACTATTTTGGAAATCCATCGCTTACCAACATTGTATACGTCCATTAAGTTTTGTTGCCAAATTTCCTCGTCCACTAACGCCTTAAATAAAAGCGGTATCACCTTTTGCCTTTCCCACTGGCGCCCTTGCTTTCAATAGCATACCTAACCATTAGAGAATGACAACCAAATGTCTACTTCACGGGGGATGTCTATAGAAGATAGGAATAATCACTCATTCCGGTGGCCTGACAAGTTCAGTCATCGAAGTCTGGCGGTGAAGAGTTTCCTCTGGCCCACAGAGTGTCAGTTCAGTCAGTGATTGTTACAGTAGCCCCATGGCTTCTTTGGTGCTGACTGACAGCTCACAGCTGACTTCTGACAGTCAACATTTAGGTATATACCTGAGTATTGACTGTCAAAAGTGACAGCTGCTAAACACATGTTTTTGCAGATCATTTGGTTTGACGTGAAGATACATAATTTGTTCTGGTAACTTTTCAAAGCTGTCAGTCAGCACCAAAGAAGTCGTGGGGCTACTGTATGTATCTTAAGGAAAATAGCTGTGGTGTGCGTCTCCATTTATTATTATTTATTTACGTTGTGGTGATAGAATACCCTTGTAGCTTACTAAAATAAATTGAAAATATTATTTAAATTGAAAAAATGACGCCTGGATACAGAAATTGAACCCGGGACCTTTGTCTTGGTACGCCAGTGCTCTTAAAGTTTAACCACTTAGTTATCCAGTAATTGTTCCGTGCCCAAGGTCATTCTTCACTCATATTTTAAGGCAGATTCTGTGATGGACTTGTGAAAATTGTCGGCTACAAATGTGTGATTTATTAAGAATCACGAGCTATCAGATAACGCAGCCACCATCGACTCGGTAGTTGACCTTTTGCTGCCAATAGTACATTTACAACAAGACACTTATAGTTTAAAAGAAATTCGAAAAAAATGTAACTACAATATAGCATATGAACATATTTAAAATTCAAATACTTTAATTTCATTCCTGTGGGCGTTATTTTAATATCAAGGTAACCGGGGGAAAAGTAGGAAAGTTAAATTACACATAATTTTCAGGTTAACAAATTTTATATCTCAAACACTATAATATGCTCCCCAGCAAGTACAATTTTTAAATTAATATAAATATTTCAGATATCTCTTTTTAACCATAATCTGAAGTGTATTATACACAGCTGACAGCTTTGAAAAGTTACCAGACCAAATTACGGTATCCCTACGCCAAACCATATGATCTTCAAAAACATGTGTTTAGCAGCTGTCACTTCTGAAAGTTAAAATTTAGGTATATACCTACATTTTGACTGTCAGAAATCGGCTGTGAACTGTCGGTCAGCACCAAAGAAGCCACGGGGCGACTGTAGCTATAATTTAATAAATGGAATTATGGATGTAAATACAGGTTATTGAATATTTATTTAAATAATTTCTTTTACATAATATTCGTTTTGTTTGGTTGTTTTCGAATATAAAACGAGAGACTGTTGACTGGAAAATATCTTGTACAATTTAAACCAAACCCCCATCTTCATAAAATACATTTGATCTGTCAGAAATATATCCAATTAACTCTAGTAAGATTTTTTTTTTCAAATATCCTAGCTTATCATATGAATTAATGTTGTTTCAGGTAAGACTATGCAGTGGTGTGGTGTACATTTCTAGCTACCTGTTAAGGTATGTTTTCAAAGTTATATTACATAATACTCATTAAAATAGACTTCGTTAAAGCGAAATAGTTATATTGTATTCATATATTTTTGGTGATCCAATCTATTTTCCTGCTTGTACATTAAGCGATATATTATATAAGCTCTATAATAATCATAATTTATTCATAATAATTGTATATTCAAGAGAGACTTTCTGAGTCTATAACATCGTCTCATAGTTAATTTAACTACACGATTAAGAAGCGCCTGGTATCTCACATGCGAATAATTTATAACTACTTGTAACCTTAGTGTTAAATTTCAGCTGAAAATTCGCTGGTGACCTTTATGTTGACGAGTATTAATCTTAACAATAATAATAATAATAATAATAATAGTCACACACACTTGAACTCTTGTTGAGAGCGTTAATTAATTACGTAGTTAGGGGTAGAGGGGTCGAGGAGGGGCTGAGCTAACATGACATGGTGTCACATGTTAGGAGTGTGGGACGTGTTCAGTCCTCTGAACTGTGATTATGTTGTTAAATATTTAAAAAAAAACATGTTTTAGCCTATATTTGTTTAAAATTGTTGGTTTATTTATTGATCTATTTATTATTGTTTTGATTAAATCTATTCGGTGAAAGTTTCCCGCCATTTTAAAAAGATATAAGGTGTACTAAAGAAGGTAAGACCGGTTTATTTGTTGTTGTTGATAAAGAGAAATAAAGGTTAGGCTTTCTGTCTGGTGGATCTGTTGTTTGTAGATCAAAATGGGAACGAGAAATTATCCCAGCGATAACTTATTTTGGTGTTTCAGACGTCACACGTTTGAAAGTGACTGGTTTTTTGTGAGTTTTCAAAATTTCAGTTAAGGAAACTAATTTTCCTGTTCCCTACCATCCTTATCTGGGATCATAAACGGTACAGTGAAATTTTAATAGGAAGGTCCTTTTAAGAATTGTGGTGTTTTTTTCGGCCAAAATTTATAAAAAAAAGGACTATTCTACTATTGTTATTTTATTGATTTTGAGAATGTTTATTAATATCGACAGATGCGGATCACATGACTCGGCGTGTATGAATACTTTAAATTAGATCTAGTAAATTTTCTAGCTGACAGATGAATTATTTCTATGAAAATTGGACTGTAGGCTTCAGCGTCCAGCGTAAGATTTGGATAATTAGACATTGGTTGTTTATAAAACTGGGATAGTTCTAACTTACCTTTATTTTCCATACAATTCTTATCTACATCAATGATAACAAATATAATTTAATTAGGATTTTATAAGTAAATATTGGCTAGCTCGTAACTTAAGTACACTGTTAATTTTTTTCGAGTTTTTACTCATTTCAAACCTAGCTTAAACCACGGTGGAATATTGACNAGGGTTGGGGGGGGGGGGGTTGATTCTTGAAAAAGTAAAGAACTAAAATATCAAATTATCCTATGATGAAGAAGACAGCACAAACATCCAAACAGAAGAAACAATACCATCCCTTTTTGAAGTACTTACAATTATTGAAAACCTGAGAATATTCACTGAATCCCCAACAGACGTAAAAAGACAACATTTTTTAATGCTATCAGTGAACTTGAAGATTTTATTTACTATATCAAGATAAGCCAATTACTACAAACCAAGATAACTAATTTTTTCAAACGTAATGGCAAACACTGATTAAAGTCAGCAATTTTTTGTATTTCCCCCCTCCGCCCCCCCAAGATTTCATTTTTTGTGTTTAAATATTTCTTGTTTTTTCATGTATGTATAAATTGTGCATGTGTGTCTTATAGCATATACATTTTAAAATGTCAGTATTTATGTGTAGCAAATTTTAAGATTATTGATATATTGTGTATCGGCTGCCTAGACACTACTAAAAAATGTTAATTCAAATTTTGAATATTTTGATATTTTTTTTACATCCCTTCGACTTTGAATTAAATAAGTTCAACCAACTAAGTTTTTTTTTAACCGGCGATCACTGAAACGAACACGGTGCTTCATAGTTTTCTCGATTATGTGATAAAATGTGCGCAGCTGTTGAGCCGAGTCTCCTAGACTCTTTTTGTTTGCGTGCGCAGCGCTGCTCTTTTGTTCCTCCTGCGCAGTCAGCTACGCAAGGTCTCGAAGAGCTCAGAGGCTCGGGGATTGACCTCGTCGAGACAATCTGGTTTCGAAATCACGTCAGTACACGTCGTTTCGTCCCTTGTCAGGGTGGTAAAGTGCGAGGATAAATGTGCAGATAGTCTGTTCACGAGTCGTTAGCTCTCGGTTGCAAATAACTTATTGTATGGAGGGAAATTTCTCGCCCCCGGGAATGAGTGTATATGCTGGGTGCTTGTTGTTGTTTGACGGAGAAGAGGTCCTCATTTCGACGTTTGATTGTGTACCTGGACCAACGGTGGTTTCATGTTTAGTTTTGAATAAATGTGTAAACCACATTCTCTCGAAACTAGGGGTGTGCGAAGCTTCGACTTCGTTTCGAAACCTCGAAACATATGTCAGCTTCGACCTCGCTTCGAAAATAATTCCGGCTTGGAAGCTTCCTCAATAAAATATTGACAGCTAAAATACTCGATTTTTGGTCAATTATTTCCATTTATATATAATATAAAACCATATTTATTTGGAAAAAATCCTAAGTAATTGAATTGTAAATTATATTATAACTTGAATTATTAGATTAAAAATAAAATATTAGTAATAATAAGTACAATAAAACATTTTCTAAGTAATTTCAATGCATAAAACTTAATAAACAACAATATGATATATTTTTTTAGTGTAAAAAAACTAACAAAAAATATATTTGAACTTCGATTCGGCTTCGAGAATATTTCATACATTCGATTCGAGTTCGCTTCGAATTGAAAAAGCGAGACTTCGCACACCCTTATATACATGCTAAACAGTGTTTCTCAACACAATTCCTACATCAACATCAGTTTCTACTCAAGTGCCCCAGACTCTGGATGGAAATAGCGAGCGCCATTAAGTCATTAACTAGATGAATGTAAACGGTGAGTGATGGCAGTCTAACAAGTTTCGCGGTCGCCTCACGGGAAGATTGAAGAGGTGAGGATAAAATGGTAGGAAGAGAAAAACAAGATAAGAAATATTACTTCGACACAGAGGAGCGGGGGGATCGGTCGCCTTTTGGGAGCCGCCGTATCCCACCCAGTTGACTTACTCGCAAATATAATTTAATTCTCCGTATTAGTTAATAAATGCCTAAAAAAATTTTTTTTAGCACCGCGTCTTACTACCCGTTCGTGTTATACGCTCATATATTAATTACGCTAGTGGTATTAGGGATAGGAAGGTTTTATATAAATGAAGTGTGAGCGCATTTACGAAAGGGGTGAGTGGAACACCAGTTTTGAAAATAATCCCTTCATTGCACCCGACCGAGATTCAAACCTCGATCTTCCCCGTCATTGATAGTCTATTCTACTGCAAGAGTAGCGCGTTAGACCATGTGGCCACCGAACCGAGCTACTGAATTATCATTGAGTTTTTAAATTTAATGGAAGTTTGATATTAAATATAAGAAGTGACAACTGCAGACCACATGACTTTACAGATAAGTATTTTAAAAATGTGTTTTATTACATTGATTTAACTGTCAACAAGGGTGACCTGGTGGTCTAGGGGTAAGGTGTCAGACTTCTATGCTGGCGGCCGGGGTTCAATCCTTAGTCCCGGCAAAGATTTATCTGATTACCAAACCCTTCCTTCACCTCTGACAAGACATCTTGTGAATGTGAGGAATGCCAGGTCTCCACCGTGGTTCGGATTCCACGTTAAACTGTAGGTCCTCCATTTCATCTCACAATCACCCTACCATTACACATTAGCGTAAGTGCGTATAACCCGAACGGGTAGTAAGACGCGGTGCTAATAATAATAATAAACTGTCAACAAGTGTTCTTCCTATTTATAATATCATAATATTTAGCACCGCGTCTTACTACCCGTTCGGGTTATACGCTTTAAGTACCAATTACGCTAATGGATTAGGAATTGTGAAGGTAGAATTAGTGGAAGTGAACCCGCATTTGCGTGGATGGAGAGTGGAAAACCATTTAGGAAAATCCACCCCCAATTCACCCGACCGAGATTCGAACCTCGATCTCCCCGTCCTCAGCAGTCTAGCTCAACACGACAAGCGCGTTAGCCAACTACGCCACCGAGGCGGATTCCTTCCTATTTAAATTTGACTGTACATACTCTCACAAATGGGGTATCTTAAGTTTAATGTAAGTAGTTAACTGTATTTTATTTGTATAGCAATTGGTTTTAAGAAATTATTCTTGTCCGGAACGGGACACCTTCATCGTAATAACTGCTGCCTTTCTTTTATTTTGTTCACAACAAACACTTAAATTGTCTGTAAATAATTCTGTCAGAGCTATCTCTAGTTATTTCATTAGTCGTTTTCAAAAATGTCTGATACAACGAACGTCTTAAATATTTTTTTTTAATATTATCTTTTCTTTCTGATGTCAGCGTTCTTATACTCGGGCTGGAAATTGAATTATCTCTCACCAAAGCTACGTGACTTAACGACTTAGTCTCACGACGGGGGAATATAAGAATTCTCCGAAGTGTTTTTTTTATATAATATCTTCAAACCAAATCTTCTATTGGAGCAATACTTTTAATGTTTCATGACTTGAATTCAATCCAGGATGCATATTGAAATATAGAAAAAACAGATTAGGCTTAACATTGATATGTGTTAATTTGTTCACCGAATCTTACTACCCATCCCTTCTATCCACATTCTAACTTTGTTATTAGGATAGGAACGAGGAAGATAGAAGTTATAGGAATATACCCACATTTTCGTAGAGGGAGATTTGAGAGAAAAAATTAGAAAAACAAACCTTTAATACACTAGGCCATAATTGGAGCTCTGTACTCCTCGTCACCGATAGAACAAATTAGATGAGCCTGACATTTAGTCCACGTGGACACCGATGTGGGTTGTGACATTTTTAAATTTTATTTATTTAAAGCTACTGCTTAGAATATACACAATTAAATAAAATGAAGCTGTTTTAAAAAATAAAAATAAATTATGAACATTATAAGTTTTATTGTTAGAAAATATTTAACCAATATTAAAACTGAACTTGGGACTTTATTATAGCAATTAGGTACTTTTTACACATTACAAATTATGTCACAGATAGTTTAATAATTTAATATAGGTAAAATAATATTGTAGGTTAATTATTTAAATTAACATTAACTACATTTTATTATATTCATGACGAAAACCAATTTAAGTTGTTCGAAAACAAATTGTTTTAGAAGATATTTTGTCCAAAAAGGGATGAGGATATTGGTGAGTGGAGGAGATTACATAATAATGAGTTACATCCCCTGTACTCATCACAAGACATTTTTAAGATACCAAAATCTTGCAGATTATGGTAGGTGGGACATGTGGCGCGAATGGAAGAATCTAGAACCGTGTTCAAAGTATTGACTGGTGAACTCATTGGAAAGGACCAATTGGGAAGATCTAGAGGCAGATGGGAGGATAACATTTGGGTAGACCTGAGAAATATGGTGTAATGAGATGGACTGGATAGAACTAGATCATGATAGGGATAGGGTGTAATGAGGTGGGCTGGATAGAACTAGATCATGATAGGGATAGGGTGTAATGAGGTGGGCTGGATAAAGCAAGATGAAGATTAAGTAAATAAGTAAGCATTATATATATATATAAATTACAGTACTTTGTCATCCAAGTTTATATTTTTCATGCTTGGAGCAAATTTTTTCACATTCTAGAACTATTCCATGGAAATTTGAAAATCACGATAAATCGCTCATTATCTTGGACTATTTATTACTCTTCTCATACAACTTGCATACAAGCTATGGATCAAATTGAACAACTTTTTTAAGTACTATATTAGCATTTTCACAAACCAACGGTAAAAAAACAAAAGCAACAACTTTTAATATACACTCATTGTTTAGGTATAATAAATGAAGACATAGTTTAAAAATCACACACAACTAAATACTAGCCAAAATTGGTTGTTGTGTTCGATTTTATTAATTTTGTTTTAAGATTATGTAACTAGTAAGCTAATTTTTACGTTTCTAATTGTTTATTCCTGAAAATAAAAAAATGTGTAACGCTTAAAAATGAATTCTTTAGCTTTCTTTTCACCAGAAACACTTCTTAGATGGATGGAAACAGAAAACAAAATCGATGCAACCGTGAAGTCCAATTTTTTACGTCTTAAAGATTTTTATCTAACAACTACAAAACCAGATCTACTTTCACGTATTTATATACTGATCTAAAAGTATCACTTTTGATAGAATTTAGTAACATCAATAAATAACGTTAAAAATTAGAAAATGTTCTTAAAAAAATTTCAGAAAAATATGTTTGTAATTTTGAAAAGACTTTTTATATTAAAATAAAAATATTCTTCAAATTCTCTACTCTCTCCCTTTACAATGTATTAGTCTTTTTTAATAATTGTACAGAATTATATTTTTATTCATAGTGATACATTCAATCAAAAGGGGCAGCTGAAGGTCATATGATTGGACGTTGGAAAACTTAACGCATCGATGAGCACGCTGACAAAGATGTCAGTTATCCTGAGACCCCCTTCGGTGGCCTCAATGAAAGGTACTATTCTCATAGTTTACTAGACCAGCAATGACGGGGAGATCGAGGTTCGAATCTTGGTCGAGTGTATTCAGGGTGGTTTTTAGAAAATAGTTTTACTCTCTCCCTTCATGAAAATTCGGGTACACTTCCTATAAATATAACCTTCCTGATCCATAAAACCATTTGAGTAATTAGTACATAAGCGTATAACCCAAAAAGGTAGTAGGGTAAATAATATGCGATGCTAAAAGAATAAAAGTTATATACTGAGATGTGTACCTCCCTCACCCCCTCAACCCTGAAGGAGTTCACACCCTCCCCTCTACGCTGGCACATACCCTGTACATTGAACCTTCCTTATCCATACCCGACTAATGTAAATATGCGGATAGCCTCAACGGATAGTAAGATGATATTATCCCTAGCCACGTGTAATTCAAGAATGAATAATTCTAATTTGATGATTCCTCCAACTCAACTAGTAGAAGGTGTCCTGGCGGTCTAGGGGTAAAGGTGTCAGACTTCTGTGCTGGGTGTCCGGGGTTCAATCCTCGGTCCCGACACTGATTTATCTGATCACCAAACCCTTCCTTCACCTCTGACAATACATCTTGTGAATGTGTGGAATGCCAGGCCTCCACCGTGGTTCGGATCCCACATTAAATTGTAGTTCCTCCATTTCATCTCGCAATCACCCTACCATTACACATTAGCGTGTGTACAACCCGAACGGGTAGTAAGACGCGGTGCTAATAATTAATAATAATATATCGAGAGAAAAGAGAACTTTGGGACCCAACATATCCAGAGTTTAAAAAAAAAATAAAAAACATGACTCTCGGGTTGAAATATCAACATCACTGGATACCCCCAAGGAAGAATTGGAACGGAAGATGAGAAAATAAGTGGGACAGTTTCAAACGGGAAGATGGAGGTTGCGGCGAGGATGATGTCCTTTCTCGAATACATCTTCTCGCACACTAAATAGTTTTATTACATCTCTAGTTGGCTTTTTTGAAAACAGATAATGTTGTTTTATAAAACTGTTTCACAACATGTCACATGTAACATTGTTACTAAACTTGTATGTCATACAACAGGTTTTGTCACACAGTGTCAATGGGCTTTTACAAAATGTACTACTGAGTGGTAAAGTTGAAATTACAGTCCCAATCTGTACCCCTGTTACTGGGGAGCACCCTTGAAGCACCCTTTATATAACATTACTGGTCTCGACAGCGGTGAGGTTGAGGAGAAGTCAAGCTATCAAACCGCAGGCATCCCCCCCCCCCCCCCCCCCCCA
>CABFOW010000808.1:148877-173545 GCA_902141385.1 Timema californicum | reverse complement strand
CCTGGCGGTCTAGGGGTAAGGTGTCAGACGTCTGTGCTTGGGGTCTGGGGTTCAATCCTCGGTCCCGGCACAGATTTATCTGATTACCAAACCCTTCCTTCACCTCTGACAAGACATCTTGTAAATGTGGGGAATGCCAGGCATTCACCGTGGTTCGGATTCCACGTTAAACTGTAGGTCCTCCATTTCATCCCACAATCACCCTACCATTACACATTAGCGTTAAGTGCGTATAACCCGAACGGGTAGTAAGACGCGGTGCCAATAATAATTAGATAGCAAATCACTTTTATGGCAATTATAAAAATTATGGATAACTATATCAAAATTGTTTTATTTAAGTTGATGAGATATGAAATTGTCCTTACTGCATACAAATGCGTTCGTATTTTCTAAATGTTAAAAATAGTTTATAAAAAAATTAAGACTTCAAAAAAATTCTTCACTGGAATCTCTGAGGGAACTGTAGGGTTGGTCTACCATTTGGAAACAGCGTTGTCATTCTCTTGTCACTCTCCCCTCAAATATACGACAAGTTTCGCAACACTGTTTAGTCGAGGTTGCCAGTAGCTCCTTCTTACCCCAGCACACCATCCTTCAGATATAACTGAGAGTGAGGAGATTTGGCAACAGACTTTATCTTCTCTCTCGCTCGGTTTTCTTCGTAACACCTGCAGTTCCCTCAGCGTTGATATCCAGTGTAGTGACAATTTTAAAACTTTTAGAAAGTCTCGTTAATTGAATTTAAGCTAGATATTATTAGCACAGCAACGGCAGAAGCTCTTACACTTGTTTTTTATATATAAATACTAATATAGAAAATAGTTTCTGTGAGACTGTGACAATAATTGCCTGAATTCAAAAGTGAATGTGATGCTAGTATAGTCATAAGAACAAAGTGTATACGACGTGATATATTAAAACACACCATAGGCGTAGGCTTTAAGAACATGAATTCGATATGCTACTGCCAATATAACTTATCTTTATACGAATTAGTGTTTCACGCTCTCAAGCGAGTATTTTGACCAATAAAAAGTGATGGAATATTTTGATTAAATTGTGCTTTAATGTCAATTCAAACGTTCTAAGACAATCTAATGATAATAAATACAAGTTTGAAGGAAGTCAATCGAAGCCTTTTAATTTTCTTTCAAATTGATTTCGAGGAGAAGAAGTAAGTCCAAAGTTACTTAGTCCGGTATTAGATCTTTTTTAACGTTGTTAATCCAATGAAATGCAATTAACGCTAACCTATTAAAAGCAGGTGAACTCTTGGCCTAACTTTAATTTTGGGATTAACGTTAACCTTTTAAACGTAAGTCACAACAAGTATGCGCGGCCCAAAATATGTAATACGCCCCTTAAAATAGCTAAATGCCGCTTAAAAAAATTAATCAAAATTAAAAACATAAAATTAGAAATTGAAAGTATGTCTTACTAACCTTCACTCCTCCCATCCCCACCACCGAACAAAGAACTGAAGAAGTTGGCGATAGTGTTTACAATGTCGCTGAAGAATTTCCCCATATCTCGACGCTCGCGTAGTTCTTCGAGCCTGTGAGTATCGGCGTCAAACTTGTCCGTCTCTTTATCGTCGTCCGCGCCGCGACGTTGCCGCCTGAGGTCAAATATATTGGTAATATCGGCGTCTGCGTCAGTGTCTTCGCCAGCTCCGCGGCGCTGACGGACGTTAACGATCCTGTAGGGCTCGGATTCCACCTCTTCAACGTCGTTGTTGTCTGCCCACTCTATGGTGTTGTCTTCGGATAGGAGGGCAGCCGTGATGGTCTTGTTGCAGTACTCGTAGTTGATCAGGATGCAGTTGACATCTGGAACAAAGCAACCCCGCCGTTCTGTCATGTGGTTTGGAGGGGAGCATCTTGGTACAGAGATTTCGCACGAACTGTTTATACACACACTTCACTTACCTCATATAGGAAAGTTTCTTATTACTTTTAATTAGAATACTAAACGTTATACCCTCCTCGGTGGCGTAGTTGGCTAACGTGCTAGTTTCGTGTTGAGATAGACTGCTGAGGACGGGGATATTGAGGTTCAAATCTCGCTCGAGCGACCTTGGAGTTTTTTCCCCCTAAATGATGTTCCACTCTCCTTCCACCCAAATGTGGGTTCACTTCCTCTATATTCAAACTTCTCAATTCCCAGCAGATTAGCGTAGTTAGTACTTAAGTGTATAATCCGAACGGGTAATAAGACGTGGTGTTAAAAACAACAACTAAACGTTATATTTATTGAACGCACACTTATTTAAACTGCTGCTTTTTGTTTTTTGATGCTTGTTTTTTCAGCGCAGAATTTAATTATATTTATTAAAGTTTGAGATCTCCGGGAATTAATGGCAGAGCAATGGCGGAGCAACTTTAAAGTCGGTGCGGACCTTTCTTTGTGGAGGTCTCTTGTGGCTAAACGGTAAGACCTGCCAAAAAACGGATTGCACCCGCAGCTTTGGATTTTGCGAGATCCACAAGTTTGGTCCTATTACTTTTTGTCGTACTGACATCGGTTATACCTTAGATAGAGCTAGATTTTTTTATTTTAGGTTAATTTTGCAAATTTTTCTACATATTTTTTAATTTCAAAACAATGTTGGAATTACATTAGTTTACATCCAATTGCGAAGAAAACTCACTGGGCGAGCCAAGCGGGTATTAATATACAATTAGTAACGCCCATTACCCCAATTATATATATATATTTAAATAATTATTTCAAGAAGGATTCAATGTTAAATAGAATATTTGCCGTCATATTTTGTTGTGAAACCTTACTGAGAGTCACCCCCTTTAGAACACCCTTCTTGTTGTTAAAGTTTACCACGAGCCGCCGCATGTACAACACCCGCTCCCCCTTCTAAGATTAAGTTCTAAGTAAAATAGGGGACAACATGTCACGTTTAGCGTAATCTAGTTCTATTCTAAGGCGCAAGCTGGCTTTTAACAAATTAATTTACCTAACCGCTTAAGAAATATACATTCTCGTATAAGCCTCTCGATACTTTCGAGTAAAGACGGAAATTTAAAGATTAATTAATTTGGACACCGAAAATTATGCAAATTGAAATTTACAAGAGTAATTTATGAAGGAATAATACAAAATATACAAGTGATACTATTAGGAAATGTCTTAACGCATGCATAATACAAATTTTATTGAAATATACTTAGTTCCAGATTAACTATTTATCTTGCTGTAATTTGTATCATTAAGGCGCATTCTTCAAGATACTGGTAGGCTAAGACTGCTATTTCAGGCACCTTACTATTACTTTTAATATTTCTATGCTGGTAATAGATCTTAATGTATCCGATAGAGATAGTATTAAAACCACTTAACTACTCCCATTTATGATCTCCTGAGTGTTCTTGTATAGTAACCGACTGATATACTGTATTTTATTTCGTCAAGATATTTTAAATAAAGGCTGTGTTTTTTAAAAGTTTTTTTTTAAGTTTCAGCCGTTTCAATTGTTTTTTTTTAAATTTGTGTATTAAATACCTAATAAATTATTGGTTAATTTTTTATTTTTCATATTGTTGCTTGATATATTCCAGGAGTGGAAAAGTGCAAAGTATTATTCATGGAACAAAAAAGTAAAATCTCAAAAATCCAAAGGTTTCCCATCCTACCTGTCCTTATAATCCTTCCTACCTGTGCAGAAAGCCCATTGGATCCTCCGCCTCCTTACGAAACCCCACGTGTGTCCGCCGACACGTATCTTCCACGTGTCCGTGTTGAGATCGACCACCGACGACTCCGTCTCTTGGTCGGACGACGAGGGTTCCCTCAGGTTACACACCCAACGCACCTCGTTGGGCCCGCTTCGAACCCAGGACAGTTCAGCCCACATCTCGCCGTTAGACATCTGCCAGAACCTAAACCCTCCCCCGCTCGTGTCTTAAAACAATCACAAGGGAGGATTAATTATTATTTTTTGTATAGAACTATCGAACAACAGTGACTCAAACTAACCAAGTTAGAGGGTGAGGAGTGTGAATTAAAAAGAACTGCTCAAATACTCACTTAAGATAAAGATGAGTAGCCAAAGTGGAGTAAGATTATCACCCAGAGCACCTGGCAGCGGTATCTCTGATAGTTTAATAAGTAAACCCGGATAACTCTCAGACTAGTTGAACAAACTTTGCTTGTTAGTTCCTGTGACCTAATTGTAGACAAATAAATGCCCTTCAAAATGTTAATTTAAAAGTTTTTTTTGGTGCGGTTTCGTTACTTTTTTACCAACAATTTCAACTTTAGAACCACCCAAACTAATATTTAAAACATTCTAATCAGTTTTATTTTCAAAATATTTAAGGATGTATGTTTATAGTTTCACTGATAAATTTGAAAAAGTCGTCGAGTAAATGTGAAATATATGAACATTTGTTAATTATATCTTTATTTGACTGTAGGTCTATGTACCTGTCGACATAATGAAGCCTGTTTTTTGAAATGATTTGATGTACAGGTAAATTTTCAGAAGATAAGTTTCATTTTGACATCTAGCTTGATACAAATTTAATTTAAAGAAGATTGAAAAAGATTACAACACACAGTAGCATAATAGGCTATAGTATATACACACAGAATAGAACGCTAAGCTGTGTTTGTGTGTTTTTGTCCTGAAATCTGACACATAGGTAATGAAACAACCCTATATAGCTGGAAAATCTAAAAATTTCAAAATAGAAAGAGAAGAAATTTGCAAAATTATTATAGTAAAAAAAACACATTTTTTTGTATTAAACTGAAATTTTGCCGGTAGTTAAGACATGCGTAAGAATAATTGTGAATTTCAAAAGGAAGGTTTGTGAAATGGGGCTTTTAATTAATAAAACTAATAGAAAATACCAGTTGGATTAAGATCAATAGATTTGTCAGAAAATTAAAATTTGTCAGGAATGCCAAATACATTCAGATAATTATAAATGTCTTAAAATTGAAAATTTCTAAATGGGTCTAAATTAGCTCAAAATGTTTATAATTTAAAACAAAAAATCAATTCTCAGTATAGTATATTGTAGTTGGGAAATAAAACTTGTCAGGCTGATAGAAGGCGCCCCACAGATAGTAAAACTTGATATCTGTGGTTTTTATAAGACCCCCCTGCCCCACCCCCGATGGATTTTTAGAATTAGATAGTCAAATCTAAAATTAAGGGTAGCTTACTGAAGGGCAAAAAGAGAATAAATCGATTCTTTAAAAATTTTCTCTAACGATTATGATTAAATTTTATATCTAGGCACTGATTATAAACAAGATGACAATTCTTATTTTATCATGAAAATTACTTTGAGGGTAACTAACATGGGGGAGATTTTCCAATTTTCATCATTTCCCCGCATCTCTTTGAGATACGAAATAATATATAATTGTAAAGTTGTAGTACTAGTAATAATACAAATATTTTATTTTAAATATATTTTTATAAAAAAAGAAGTTTCTGAACCATAAGCATATATATATATATACATTATTCTTAATCCAGGTATTTGAAAATTAATTTTATTCTTATGCTTTTTGGTAGATAGATATGTTCCTTTTTTTCAATTTTTCTGTAAAAAAAATCTTAGTTTCTAATTCCATAAAGTAAATAAGTAACACTATACATTATATTTTAATTTATGATCCTTGGTTTAGTGTTTCTACAACAATATATAGACCTATTATTTCGTTTCACAAATCTTACGAGTTTTTAGCAAATGTCCATTTTAAGATAAAAGTGGGAGCAATTCAGTACGGTGCACCGTACTATTTGTTTCAATAAGTTCCCCCTACATTATCTCTCATTTCATATAGGTTCTTTGGTGAAATGTAATGCTATTTTTTCCAAAATATATTTTTAACCGTATGTATCCATTCACGTGGCATGTACTGCCCAACTTAACATGCGATATTTTATTGCCCTAACAATATTTTATGATCACTACAGGATATTTAACTCATAATTATGTAACCTCTTCAACACTCAATCACCTTCATCCCTTATTGGAGTAAATATTTTCCCAAGTAATCTGTTTTCAAACATCTTAAATCTACTATCGTCATGTAAGTCAATATATAATTTTCACAACCATACCAATATACCAATTTGTTGAATTATTTTAAACGCCTCAGCTCTGGGTGAGATCGTTTAATGCTGTACTTAGGTTTAGGTCAAAAATCTATCAAGGTGAAAATAGCGTTGATTCTGTAAGTATTCGCGTACAGAGAAATAAAATATAGTACGACTTATTTGGGCCTCATTGTAAGATTAAAAGGTAACCTAAGAGTTCCTAGTTTGTGTCAAGCCCCTGATAAATTAATATAAATTATTTTATGATGGGTTCTCAATCTCCAATTGTTTCACTTCACTGTTTTTTTTATAAATTTTCTAAAGTAATTATCTCATGTTTTAATTATTCAGGTTAATATTATAACTGAATGTTGCCAACGAGATTAAATTAACTTCATACGCCAAAGTTTAATATATATTGGATAGTCTTGGCTGCATTTAAGTAAAACTCTAATACAATTAGAATTAAATTAAAATTATTTTTGATTTCTCATTCATTCTGAACCAGGGGCTATAATCAAAATAGTTTAATGAATCTCGTTCAAATTTGATATTTAGATCTTTTATGGTAATATACCTAGGAAAAATCATGATTTTAATTCTCGATCTGAAGTTAAGAATTGTTTAGTTATGATTGATTTTTGAAAACTCTTAATTTTTCTAAAATAAGCGTAGTTTCAAATTATATATTTGGAAAGTGTTTAAAATCATACATATTTTTGATAATTAATTTGATTGGAGGGAGCTATATTAATATCTAGTTTTACTGATGATGTAATTTTGAAAATTTGAATTTTATTTTGAATTAAGCCAACAATTTTGTTCAAAATAGAGATGCGGGTAGTGTTTTAAAAATAGATAGGAGAGTAACTTGATTTTTCCCAGAAACATTCATATAATGATAGTTTACTGGTAGTTAATTCTCAAACATTTGAAATACTATACCCTATTTTGTCATACCATTTATTTACATTATTTGACACTAGTATAAAAAATTAACAGGTATATTTTACCCGTAAATTACTTATTTGAAATGGGATGTTGGTCTCTTAGTTGTCTATAAGAATAACTTAATAGAAGGTAGAGAGATTGATACAGACTTATTTAGTTGTAAGCATACTTTATTATCAGAACTTTATTTTTGTTAGTATACGTTTGTTTCATTTTATCGGCTAGTAACATATTTTGTTGCCATCTGAAAGTTGTTTCAACCAGAGATTGATTCTTTTCTTAATATAATCACGTGTGATTCATGGCGAGAGTAATAATTTACTGGCGAGGTCGGCGACGATTTATGGTCCAAAATCCTCATGGGAATCATTTATTTCATGTGGACCCAGAAGGAACTTCAAATTTATCGTCATACGTCATATGCGTTATGTTACATGCTGTCCAGACTGATGCAATTATAAGAATGTCGAAATATGGAAAGTAAAAAGCATATGTAAATTGTCCGTGTGTTTAAAAAGTTACTAAAAAAGAAATAAACTGGTGCGGAATATGTTTCTATTAACTTTTTTTAAACTACTAACATTAAAAAAAAATACTAGTTTAATCCACGGTAAAAAAATATCACCCATGGCAAATTTATCGATTGACAAAGTCATACAGTTTGTAGTAAAGCCTCTGATAAGAACTATCATTTTGTGATTTTTGTGCAAATCTATACCTTAATAGGGGTCTGCCTATATTTGGAGAGCTTGGAAACTTTTTAATAACTTCAATAACTCAGTAAAAATATCGTTTGTATAGTCACCGACTAACATACACTATTACTTACTCTATGGTATAAAGAGCTCTAAAATTCATTGCCGCGCTTACAAAAGTACTCCACCTATCCCTATATTGAGCTAGTTCTATCCAGTCCACCTCATTACACCCTATCTCTATCTTGTTCTTGTTATATTCAGTCCACCTACACACTCTGTTCCTATATTGGGATAGTACTATCCAGTCCACCTCATCACATGCTATCTTTTTCAGGCTTTCTGAACACGGTTCTAGATTCTACCACTCGCACTAGAGCCTTAGGTTCGTAGCCAGGTGCAGTGACTATTATATTATATTATTTATATTTAGCACCGCGTCTTACTACCCGTTCGGGTTATACGCTTTAAGTACTAATTACTCTAATGGATTAGGATTGAATTAGAGGAAGTGAACCCGCATTTGCGTGGAGGGAGAGTGTAAAACCATTTAGGAAAACCACCCCCAGTTCACCCGACCAAGATTCGAACCTCGATCTCTCCGTCCTCAGCAGTCGAGCAGCTCAACACGATTAACGCGTTAGCCAACTACGCCACCGAGGCGGGTGTGACTACTATACAACGGGACTGATTAAAATTAAATCCAATTTTAAAAGTTTCAAAACTAGAACATTATTTGTCAGTAATTTGTACAGATAACACAGGCATATACAAAATTCTTATTCCATTAGACATTCAAGAGATGTTAAAGTAGTTTTTACAAGATACATATGCTACAGTAGACAACACCCCCCTCGGTGGCGTAGTTGGCTAACGCGCTAGTCGTGTTGAGCTCGACTGCCGATGACGGGGAGATCGAGGTTCGAATCTCGGTTGGGTGAACTGGGGGTGGTTTTTACTAAATGGCATTCCACGCCAATGCGGGTTCACTTCCTCTAAATTCAACTTTCCCAATTCTTATTCCATTAGCGTAATTAGTACTTAAGCGTATAACCCGAACGGGTAGTAAGACGCGGTGCTAACTAAATAAAATAGATACAGTAGACAATTATGGGGACTTGTGACTCACTGGCCAGGTCGTCCTTATTCCAAAACCACGTGAACCAGGTCCCTTGGGGAACCTCCCACCTCCAGGTGGTGCCGTTAGTTCCTTGAATGTTCCAGTCCCATGCTGTAGGCCCTGGGGAGTGAAGGTTCCATGAGCTGGGCCTGTGCACCACGGATCCGGGCCCAGGTAGGATGTCGTACAGGAAGGGGGACTGCAACAAGTGGGAGATATCATGGGGAGGTCTACTGGGATACGGTATAACGGGGTATTGCTGTAATTACTAATGGTTATTTGTGATAGATCACTAGGTTAACTCATGGTTAAAATTAGAATGGATATCCTGCACTTTTATTAGTGATACTGTCGTTTAAATTGCTTAGATAAAACACTATAAAAATACACATTTTAAAATCATTCATTGTTACAGTGTCTGAAACAGTAAAAGCTTATTCTTAAAAATATGTTTGTACGTTTTTAGTGTATTCTATCTATACACTAAGATAATTGTTTTAACTTAAATTACTGACGGCGTGATTATGTACACATTGCATATATGTAATTAATAATGGCTAATTTTGGTTTTGAAATTATCTAATTTATTTTATTTAGCACCCTGTTTTACCATCCGTTCGGTTAATACGCTTAAGTACTAATTAGGCTAGAGGATTAGGAACTGGGCTGGTTGAACTTAGAGGAAGTGAACCCGCATTTGGTGGAGGGAGAGTGGAAAAACCATTTAGGAAACACCTCGTCAGCCTCCCCCAGTTCACCGGACCAATATTCGAACCTTGATCTCCCCGTCCTCGAAAGTCTAGCTCAACATGAAACTAGCGCGTTAGCTAACTACGCCACCGAAGCGAGTTAATATCTCGTTGGTTGTGATGACAATATTTACTTATCTAAATAATATGTTTAACATTGAACTTTACCAGTTAATTTTGGAAAGGAAAAACGATAATCGTGAAAGGTTGAAAAGATAAATTTATTTTTTAATCTAAGGGGGGGGCCTCCAAATTTTACAGATACTGGGCCTTTATAGCTATAAATACGGTCATGATTAATGTTGTTATTATTATTATTATTATTATTAGCACCACGTCTTACTACCCGTTCGGGTTGTACGTACTTACGCTGATGTGTAATGGTAGGGTGATTGTGAGATGAAATGAAGGACCTACAGTTTAACGTGGCATGATTAATGGTTATAAGAAATCTAGTACTTGTATTTGTAATGTTTGTATGTATTTGTTTATACATATCAAACTTAAAACTTATATTCCACTCAAGAGTGTGTTTTGATAAAATGCACAAGATAGCGTACCCAGGTAAAAGGGTGAAAGCTAATTGTCTTGTGTGCCCAAATCAAAGAGCTTATTGTAAAGCCCAACTACAGCCCATTCTTTTGTGATTATTGTGGAAGTCTACAACTTTAGGTTTTTTTAGAGACCTTGACGACTTTTTTTTTTGACATTGTGAAACCTGTCATAATGGCGTCCATACATTCGCAGATTTTCTAAGATTATATTTATTTATTTTAAATTAGCTTTTCTATTTTTTAAAAAAATTCTTAATAACGATATATTTTTGACTCCAACTTTCTGCGTGTCCTAAAAATACGCTACATAATACACCATATCGCGTGTAGTAAATCATTGATAAAATTAATCTTCTGGTTTTCATTTCATACAAAGGAAATATGCAAACTGGAAATCCCCTTTGAAAATCCGTTTTCAGGAACTCAAGAAAACGATTAATTATTCATTTCTGGCTCTATTCAAATACAAAAAGGATATTAATTTCTTACACATACTTTTTTTTTTAAAAAAGACCGAATTTAGGTCTTAAGAGAGGACCGCGACCACAAAACATTTCCCTATATAGCTGACCAAAATCCAATAAAGGAGCATGTTTTATTCAGACTTGCCTCATTCTGTCGTTCCTTATACATTCGTGGGTTTAAAATGACACCACTGAAAAAAAAAATATCGAGACAATTCATGCAAAGAGGTAAGCACACGCAGTTCTTACGCTAAATAAGAGATTACCACAGAGGCAAGATTGTATTAATATTTTACAGTTAGGAGAAAATACTGTTCGATGTAATTTGGTTTTTGTACATTCAGTCACGGTGACCTGGTGGGCTAGGGGTAAAGTGACGGACTTCTGTGCTGGCGGCCGGGGTTCAATCCTCGGTCCCGGCACAGTTTTATCTGATCGCCAAACCCTTCCTTCACCTCTGACAAGATATCTTGTGAATGTGGGGAATGCCAGGCCTCCACCGTGGCTCGGGTCCCACGTTAAACTGTAGGTCCTTCATTTTCATCTCACAATCACCCTACCATTACACATTAGCGTAAGTGCGTATAACCCGAATGGGTAGTAAGACGTGGTGCTAATAAGAATATAACAGTCCGGGATCCAGGAGGAACGAGGTAATGGGAGTCATAGCTCCCTCCTCCGCTTGGAAAATAATAAAATATATTGAAACCAATACCTTGATGTTGTAAAGAATGACTGTCGCCTCCCTCACCCTATCTCATACATGAACTAATTAATAACTATTTCAACTTAATTCAAATGTGCAGAAAAGCAAGTGGTTTAGAAACAAAACTCTCCAGTATGTTAAGTATGATAACCATTATGATTTTGTATTAATTTTTTTTTCTATTAGAACCAAAACATTTTAGGCCCATGTGCAGTACATATGTTACTTTTATTTTGGTGTCTACGTTTTGTTTTAGTTTTATTGTGTCAAAATTATAAATTTGTCAACCAAAATTGTTGTTTTCTTCTAAGTCCTCTTTTTATTATTATAATTATTAATACATTTTATAATCTAGCAATGCTATTAAAATTATTATAAATAACAATATTGATTAATTCAAATATCTAAATTCATAATTGAAGGATCCTTATAGAAATTAATTCCCCCCACCCCCTTTTCCCTTCCCTAGATCCGCCCTTGTAAGATGGTAAAATATTATCAATGCTGGCTTCAAAAAAGTATGTTTTTTTTCTCTAAAAGGTCTTTCCTACCAAAATCGTTCTATAGCTATACCTATTAGCTATGAAACCGGCCCTTAGCAATCCCTACTTCGATAGTGTAGTTAAACGTTGGTAGACTACAAGGTGTAAAAATAATATTTTGAGAATAACTTTAACATAGTATGTATTATGATTATAATATATCTAAATGTTACTTATACAGTACTTCATTATTGCCCTCATTCCTTTAATAACCAAACTGCCAATCATTTATTATCTATAATCTTTAAATAGTTATTATTTCACAACTAACGAGAGAATTACGATAAAAAAAACTCAATTTAGAAATACAATAATAAGTTTATTAATATGTGTTTGCCGTTTTCACAATGTAAACTTATTAAAAATGATAAGTTTATTAAAATCATAATTTATAACACATTTGACCTGATATTTATGTATTATACTAATTTAAAATATATACATATTACATATTTTAGGAGCTATTACGAAAGATAACTTAAGTCCTATTTAAACGTCTTAGCAGAAGAAGGCCTTACATTACTATTACTAGACGTGATATGGATAAGATTGTTTTATGACTTAATAGCTTTTACCCGTCACGGCTTCGCCCGCAATAATTGGTAAAATCATTTAATTTTTAACTAAACTGTTTCCTTCACCTCTGACAAGACATCTTGTGAATGTGAGGAATAACAGGCCTCCACCGTGGTTCGGATTCCACGTTAGATGGTAGGTCCTCCATTTCATCTCAGAATCACCCTACCATTACACATTAGCGTAAGTGCGTATAACCCGAACGGGTAGTAAGACGCGGTGCTAATAATAATAATAATAATAATAATAATAATAACTAAACTGTTTTGGTCATAAATCAAACTTTATTTTTTCAGATGTCTATGCGTTTTTCTCAGTTCTAGCTGTATTATTATTATTATTATTATTATTATTATTAGCACCGCGTCTTACTACCCGTTCGGGTTATACGCACTTACGCTAATGTGTAATGGTAGGGGGATTGTGAGATGAAATGAAGGACCTGCAGTTTAACGTGGAATCCGAACCACGGTGGAGGCCTGGCATTCCCCACATTTATAGCTGTAAATAATTTTGCCTTATTTTAATTTTCACTTTTTGTAATAAAAGAAATATATATTATTTAAGTTATCAATTATAAATTTAATGTTTTTTTACCTTCATATTTAGTAAGATAAATAAATAAATGAAATAATATTTTTTTCGAACTACATAGCTAAAATTACATAATGTTTATTATATATTAGTTAGAAACTACGTCACACTAATTACTATTTTCTTTAGTTACAAAATATTTATTCACAAATCCTTAAATAACATTATAATCATATATTTATTATTATTTAAAATCAAAGGTTGAAAAAGTCCTATATGTTATTCCAGGACATTCTCTACCAACGTACAAAGTTCCATTAGAATCCGTTCAGCAGTTTTGGAGTGATTGAGTAACAAACATCCAAACACACAAACTTTCGCATTTATAATATTAAGTAAGATAAGATAAAGAACAGAGGTTAGTTAAAGTATATTTAACGCAATTTAACCTTATTTTGTCAACAAAATGTTTATCTGTTTATTCTTTAAACAGTCAAGGATTTGTAGACTTATGAACCATATTATTCATATCATTATTTCAGATATTTTGCTAATAAACTATGTTAAAAAGCTTAAACCTTTAAAATCAAGAACCAGTAAATATTTTAGAGACCGTACCTTAGCCATTGTCGGTTCTAACGCCAGTGGTAGAACCATCCGGAAAAGATTGAGGAAGAATTGACCCATGGCGACGTGGAATCAGGTAACAAACTGATGCTGACCAATAGGTTGAAGTTTTATAGAGTGGCTGTTACCGGAAGCACGCCTCAATACACTTAACGTATGTGCAAAAATACAGTTACCTACTCGACATATGGTACCTTGAATTCCTTGAAAAGTTCACAGTATGCTACTATTTATTTGGGAATAAAACTAAACTAACTCTATTTTTAATCAAAAAAACACTTTGAATTAAAATAAAATCGACCCTTAAATAAAGGTTTATATGATACCCAAATTACTCAAATATTCCCCTAACACATGGTATTTCCCACACATTATGCAGAAATATGTTGGGTTTTTTTTCTGTAGGCAATAATGTACGAAGCAATTTGTTTTCCTTTTATTATGACAACGAAACGATAAATATCTCATTCGATAGAATATGTTTAGTTAGTGTGACAAGAATGGTTTGCGAATTACTTTAAATACCCACGTGATTAAATGAAATTACATGGTGCTCAAAACTGAACAGATTTTTATGATATGTATACTTTGATTGATGTATTTCATTCATATCTCACTATTCAAGGCGTAACAATAAGTATTTTAATTCATATTCGGCCCGCTTCAGTGGCCGAATAGTCTAAGGCGTCACTCTTGTGTTAGATTCGTCTGCTGATGACGAGGAGTTAGGGGTTCGAATACCGGTTGGTTATAACATTTTAGAAAACATACTGAGGGTACCCGCCTCGGTGGCGTAGTTAGCTAACGCGCTAGTCGGGTTGAGCTCGACTGCTGAGGACGGGGAGATCGAGGTTCTAATCTCGGTCGGATGAACTGGGGTGGGGTGTGTGTCTTAAATGGTTTTTCACTCTCCCTCCACGCAAATGCGGGTTTACTTCCTCTAATTCAACCTTCCCAATTCCTAATCCATTAGCGTAATTAGTACTTAAAGCGTATAACCCGAATGGGTAGTAAGACGTGGTGCTAAATAATAATATAATGAGTGTTTTTTTACTAAATGATTTCTCACTCTCCTTCCACGCAAATGTGGGTAAAATACCTTTACAATGCTTCCTTCCTCATCCCAACCCGCATTAGAGTAATTATATATGCATACAACCTGATCGGGTAGTAAAGCTCCGTGATGAAAAAAAATCACATTTGGAAGGGGAAAAAATCCACAAATTATATTGCTATTTTTTTCGGTAAGTGAGTGTACACTTTATCCCATTATCTTGGAAATTTAAAGACTTAAACTAGGTTTTCTTTTTCTGAAAATTGAAAAATGACACCTGGACACGGGAATCGAACCTGGAACCTTTAGCGTAGTATGCCAATGCTCTAACCACTGAGCTTGGCGTACTAAGCCAAAGTTCCCGGGTCCTATTCCCGTGTCCAGGTATCATTTTTTCAATTTTCAGAATATATCTTGACTTCCTCAATAAAAAGCATAATAATTATTATTATTATTAGCACCGCGTCTTACTACCCGTTCGGGCTATACGCACTTACGCTAATGTGTAATGGTAGGGTGATTGTGAGATTAAACGGAGGACCTACAGTTTAACGTGGAATCCGAACCACGGTGGAGGCCTGGCATTCCTCACATTCACAAGACGTCTTGTCAGAGGTGAAGGAAGGGTTTGGTACATAATTAATAGCTTTGGCTATTTGATTCTATGTTTTCTTTGTTATCACCGCGTCTTACTACCTGTTCAGGTTATACTAATATAAGATAATTACTAAAAGGGTGTAGGATTGAGGAAGGAAGCATTTTAGAAGTAATCTACTTACATTTTCATTGAAGGATGGTGGGAAATCACTTAGCAAAAAACCCTCAATAGACCCGACCTAGTTTCGATCCTCAATCTCCCTGTCATCAGCAGTCCAGTCTAACATGGGTGTATTACCTTAGACCGTTCGACCACAAAGAATGGTAACTGTGTATCAAAGGAACAATCATGAAAGTAAATATTAAGGATAATGATCATAATATACCTAAATAAAGAACTGTAGATTGAAATGGGTGATATAATATTGATATTGCCTCTAATGCAAGTAATAAATATTTATGACTGTTAAAAATTATATAATTCATTAGAGTTTGATAATTTTACAATAGAATTATGATCATTTGGAATTATAGTATTATCTATCGACCATGTTATTAAAAATAGGTATAGTCCTATCAAATTGAGGTAGTAAATTTTGATTGCTTATTAAATTTGGGGATAAATTTCCCAAATAAAAATAAAATTATATACCAATTTTATGGTTTTATTTTTGATATTTTATCGCTCACGGCATGTGTGACAACATACTATTATTGTTTATAAGTTGTATTTCAAAGGCAATCTTTATTTTATATATAGACTTTGTACCCACGTCAGGGGGGGAGGGGCACATGGTATGCCTATATGGAAGGGCGTATTGATTAAAATTTTAATGATTGTACATTCACTTAAAGGTTATAGGCGTATGATACCACATATGCTCTGAATCACACCTACCTAAACACTCTATTATACCGGGATATGAACACATGTTTTCCAGGAGTGGTTAAAAATATCTTTACGGGTAAATTATTATTATTATCACCGCGTCTGACTACCCGTTCGGGTTTTATACGCGCTTACGCCAATGTGTAATGGTAGGGTGATTGTGAGATAAAATGGAGGACCTACAGTTTAACGTGGAATCCGAACCATGGTGGAGGCCTGGCATTCCCCACATTCACAAGATGTCTTGTCAGAGCTGAAGGAAGGGTTTGGTAATCAGATAAATCTGTGCCGGGACCGAGGATTGAACCCCGGCCGCCAGCATAGAAGTCTGACACCTTACCCCTAGACCGCCAGGTCAACCCTTTACGAGTAAAAAAGATAATGGTTTTACTCACATTTAGGGCTTAAAATTGTGTGAATAGTAACTTCTTTTTTTTTACAAAATATGTATTTTAATATATATTTAAAGAAGATTTAATTTGAAAATAAACTCAATTTTGTTGTTTGTTGAATTTTGACTTGACCCAAAACAAAAATGTTACATAGTAGTTCTTTCAACCTTGAAAATCTATCTAATCATCTGCAGAATTATATTTCCCTAACAATACAATACAATACAATGTAGATCTATGGTTGGTTAAATTCTGGAAACCTTGACATTCAGTTATTGTGTTATTTTTTTTATCAACGTCAAACCTTTTCATGAACAACAGACACAATTATTTTTTCAGCCATGCTCTTGCACATCTGTTTCATTAACATAGTTACCTATAGTCATCTTCTTATTTATTGACACACTTTTCTGACACCTCTAAAAGCTATCTGATTCACTTTTACGGAGTTATATGTCAAAGTTTTTTTTTTTTTTTTAGATATCCCTGTGGATACACGGTGACCAAATTAAATTATTTATGATTCATAAGGTACTCTTTTAACCATTTTTTTTCTTTAGCTTTTAACAACTCGCCTCGGTGGCGTAGTTGGCTAACGCGCTAGTCGTGTTGAGCTCAACCGCTGCGGATGGGGAGATCGAGGTTCGAATCTCGGTCGGGTGAACTGGGGGTGGTTTTTCCTAAATGGTTTTCCACTCCCCCTCCACGCAAATGTGGATTCACTTCCTCTAATTCAACCTTCCCAATTCCTAATCCACTAGCGTAGTTAGTACTTAAAGCGTATAACCCGAACGGCTAGTAAAACGCGGTGCTAAATAATAATAATAATAAAAAGCTTTTAAGAACTTTATTTTTTTTAAAGGGTCACTAATGTATAAACCGAGCATAGTTTCCACATCATGTAATACAAACCATTATTCCACTAAACTTGATGGTTCGGCGAATTCTGACAGAGTAAACACCCACGTTTTCCTGTTTGCAATTTCATCGTATCACCCCAATTACCTTCCCCTCTTTTCAAGTTCTTCCGCCCCCCACCCTTTTCCACTATGATCAATGTGGCCAACAAATTGCGAACTCTTATTATTTGATCATTTGTTATTAAATAGTTATCAGTATTTAGAGTCCTGCCGACATTTAATGATAGTAAATTAGTCCTGACGTACAAGAATAATGATTCTTTTTTGTAAAAGGAAAAGGTAATATAATTGCCTAACCATTTTGTCATAGATTTGATTTTCATAAGAATAATTTCGAGTTTTATGGGAGATTTGAAAGTTTTCCTCGGATTCTCTGTTGAATATGACAAAAACAATTAAACAAATACAGACACAAATATATTACTATATGTGATTATTTTTTTCGTAATGAGAGAAATTAGACTAATTCAATTTACTTTTAAATTTTTCATATATTTAACATTTAATAACCGTATCGGTAGGCAGACGTACTAAGGCGTCAGTTACGTCTTGTCTGGTTTTCCTGTGATATGGATGTGTAGGGACCGGTCGCGTGTATTGAGTGTTCTTTCTTAAAATGGTTTTATACTCTCCCTCCACGCATATGCGGGCAAGTTCCTTCTTAAATACTACCTTCCTAATCTCTACCCCATTAGTGTAATTAAATTGGGATCGTCCAGACGTGTAGTAAGCGGTCTCTCTCTCTCTCTCTCCATATATATTAAGAATCAAATAGCCAAAGTTATTATATATGTTTTTAGTGAGAAATTCTCCATCTAGCTATCATATTTGGAAAATTGAAAATTGACACCTGGACATGGGAATCGAAACCGGGGCCTTTGGCTTAGTACGCCAATGCTCTAACCACTGAGCTATCCAGGATATTCGATCCCTTACAATTACAATAATTGTACAAGTGGCAGCAATAAGCCAACTACCGCGTCGAAGGTGGCTGCTTTATCTGATAGCTCGTGATCTTAATAAAACCACACATTTGTAGCTGATGATTTCCACACGTCCATCATAGACTCTGCCTTAAAGTACGAGTGAAGAATGACCCTGAACACGGCATTATTTATTGATAGCTCAGTGGACAGAGCATTATCGTACTGAGTCAAAGGTCCCAGGTTCGATTCCCTTGTCCAGGTGTCATTTTTCAATTTTTTGAATATTTTATATATTATCTAAGAATGTAATACGGATGCAATACAAGGACATGTTTTATTTACAAAAACTACATCTACTTTTAAAATGAAACAAAACAGTAAAAATACTTTTGATATATTATTATTTGTGATTACTTAGAAGGTTCGAACATAATTTCATTATCTATGGAGATAAAAAAACATAAAAAAATTTATTTAATAATTATAATGATTCAAATAAACGTAATCTAAATTAAGAAAGACAATATCTCACACAAGGGAAGTTTGCCAAGAAAGTTTTTACATGAAATGTGTGTCTAACTTTTATTTTTTTTAAATAATGTAAATGTTTTGTGAAATAAATTTTATGTTGAATAAACTATTTTTACCCTCGCTTATTTTCTATCTGGTCTCCAGGTTATAACAATTAGAAATACCCTCTTCGGTGGCCGCATGGTCTAACGCGCTACTCTCATGTTGGACTAGGCTGATGAAGATGGAGAGATAGGGATTCGATCCTGGTTGGATTTACTTAGTGTTTTTTTTTCTAAATGGTTGACCACTCTACTTCTACGCAAATTAGGGTGCATTTCCTCTTTATTGGGCCTTTCTTATCCCTAACCATTTAGTGTAATTAGTACGTAGGGGTATAATGGGTACTAAGAAGCGGTGCTAAAAATAATTGGAAATTTAAAACGTATCTCTTGTCAATAAAAGTGGTGAGGAGAAGGAATAATTGTAAGAGAATGCACCAAAATTCTTCGTTAAAATTCATGTTACTCTACCATTTAGATAAATCATCCCAATGCACCCGGCTGGGAATGAATTTCTGGCCTATATTTTCAGAGCAGAGCACGTTTTAAAAAACCAAAAATCTTCTATTGAAGATTACCTTTCTGTATGAACCTCAAGTGAAGTTTTAAACCTTTTCATATTTAATCAATCAAATCCGCAATTTTTAAAGAGAAAATTTGTAATAACTGTAAAAATTGATTTACTACCTATTTGCAACAAAACAATAAGAATGTGTTGTTATTACTCAACCTGTCTGAAATATATATATATTTTATTGCCAGTGTAAATCTAAAAAATATTTTTTTTATTTCATCACAAACATTTTGTTTAGAGGTTATCAAAACTTTTTAATTGAATGATACATAGCTCACTTCGACAATAGAAAAGTTTTAAAAAATATCTCGTTAGCAGTATTAAGATTTTTTATGTAGTTTTTCTTTTATAAATAAAAAATCTATAGATATAAATGACTTCTTAACCAACAAACCATTTTCGAAAACTATATTTAGCCAACTGACAAAGAGCTGTAAAACGAATGCGCTATACTACGTCTAGAATATACAATTTTGTTTGCGTCAACAAATAATTGTGTAAAAGTTTATTTAACCAAGAGTACTATTCATCATCTATAGCTGGTTAACGATAATTTTGGACTTTTCAGGTATTCAGAAATGTTATTTAAAAACCAGTTTTGAATGCAGCCACTTCACGAAAATGTTTTATAACTTTGAGGAACTAGTTACATATTTTCAATATGGCAAATATTGTAGGGATAGATTAAATGCAAATTGGTCTTTTGACATTCTTTCTTATGATTAAGTAAGTATGTTTATTAAGACATGATCAAAAATGTATGTTGGAAAAACTAACAAAAATGACTAAAAAAAATTTCTCTTAACTATGCCCTAAAATTTGTTAGAAAAAGGCACAGTAAATTAACAAACTAAATAATTATAAAAATAAAGGGGAATGTCAGGCCTCCACCGTGGTTCGGATTCCACGTTAAACTGTATTTCCTCCATTTCATCTCACAATAACCCTACTATTGCACATTAGCGTAAGTGCGTATAACCCGAACGGGTAGTAAGACGCGGTGCTTAATAATAATAATAATAATAATAATAATAATATAAAAATAAGGTTAGGTTAAGTTCACAAAGGGAATAGTAACATTTAAAATAATAATAAGCCCAGGTTAGTGGACTTAAAATAATTTCGATAATACGCGGTACCTTCTGTGATCTTTCCTTAACGTATAGATAAAACTCGCTTTGCTCGTTGAGGGCTTCAACCCCCAAACTCCCTGTGAGTTTTATTTACAAGTGTATGTAAAATAATGTAATTATAGAGCAGTTTTTTGATAGGTCTTACCGTTTAGCCCCAAAAGACCTTCAAAGAAAGGTCCGCATCGACTTTAAATTTGCTCAGCCATTTTAAATAATTTTTTTCGGGAGTTTAAATCAATTTTTTTATCTTTTTGGAATTTTCTCGTCGGTTACAGGCTAAAAGCTATAAGTTTGCCAAATTTCAAGTCTATAGCTCATCTGGAAGTGGGTAAACATGAATGTCAGTAAGTGAGTCTGCCGTGTGGCTTTATAGTAGTATAATGAGTCAGCCGTGTGACTATAGTAGTATAATGAGTCAGCCGTGTGGCTCTATAGTAGTATAATGAGTCAGCCGTGTGGTTCTATAGTAGTATAATGAGTCAGCCGTGTGACTATAGTAGTATAATGAGTCAGCCGTGTGACTATAGTAGTATAATGAGTCAGCCGTGTGGCTCTATAGTAGTATAATGAGCCAGCAGTGTGACTATAGTAGTATAATGAGTCAGCCGTGTGACTATAGTAGTATGAGTCAGCCGTGCGACACTATAGTAGTACAATGAGTCTGCCGTGTGGCTCTATAGTAGTATAATTAGTCAGCCGTGTGACTCTATAGTAGTATAATGAGTCAGCCGTGTGACTATAGTAGTACAATGAGTCAGCCGTGTGGCTCTATAGTAGTATAATGAGTCAGCCGTGTGGCTCTATAGAAGTATGAGTCAGCCGTGTGGCTCTATAGTAGTATAATGAGTCAGCCGTGTGGTCTCTATAGTAGTATAATGAGTCAGCCGTGTGGCTCTATAGTGGTATGAGTCAGCCGTGTGACTCTATAGTGGTATAATGAGTCAGCCGTGTGACTCTATAGAAGTATAATGTTCTTGTGCGTGTTACTGCACATCGGAATGATGAAAACTATCTATTCTTGTGATCTTCCATTTAGCAACCAAGTCGGTCTCTGTTTACGTCAGTGACTGTACGAACTTGACGTTCCCGTTAGTTTGGACCGCATCCGAATCGACTTTTATTCTCATCCATCCCCCCCTACCCCCTTTCCCTAGTGGTCATGTCAAACGCGGGTAGTAATCGCTTCATTAGTACCCAATGACATCCTGTAACAGAAGACGCGAGACCCGGGTCTTCCCTAGGGAATGAAAGAACTATTGTTTGAGGGAACTTACCCTTGTCAGTAATTATAATTAGACCAGGCGAGGCACTAATTGAAATCGGAATAGCTGAAAATCAATATTTCTCTAGTTTTACGGTGCCATTAAAATTATTATTATTATTATTCCAATTTGTTCCACGGTGTCTCTGTCTATGAAATTGTGGTAACTTTGTCTTTATTGTTGCAGCGTGTTTTGTTTTGTTTTTTTGCCCACTCCCCCTTTCCCCACCACCAATTTCGAAGGGCTTTGGCTCTCTCTCAAGTGGTTATATAAATAATTAAATTACTGTATTTCTATCGTAAAAGTTCGAATTTATCTCAGAATACTTCAAATTAACAATGAGTATGCTACTCCAGGCTTAATACACTGTAGGTGGGTTAAAAAAATTGTTTTCCACTCAACTTCTAGACAACTGCGGGTACATTTACTCTAAGTTTTGCTTGGACAATATCACCCCTACCCCATAAGGGTAATGAGATACGTTCAGACCGAATGTTTGATAATACAGGGCTTAAATTAATTATTCTGTTCGCATTAAAGCGTACGTGAACTAGACTTTAAGATCTTATACAGCCGGATTGAGGTAGGCCTCCAGTTCTGGAAGGCTTTATTTCGTAACACCATCCTACTGTTGAGAAGTATTTTGGTGAGAAATATGCCCTTCCAGAACTGTCTTACTACCAAAATTAGTGTATAGCTTGAACTGACAGTGATGAAGGGGTTGAAGTTCAGATACCTGTCAGATATAAGAGGTTGTTTTTTTATCCCCTAAATAATTACCCATTCTATGTTTTTTTACATAAATGCGGGTACATTTTCTCTTAATCAAATATTCCTCATCACTACCTCAATCGTGAGATTAAATATGTATATTCCATATGGGAAATAAGTTGACACCCTAATTTGTGGTAAGTAAAATTATTGGATTCCAACCCGCTTCGGCGGTCACGTGGTCTAAGGCTAGACTTTCTCAGTAGACTATACTACCGATGACTGGGAGATCGAGGTTCGAATCTCGTTTGGGTGTACTGAGAGTTGTTTTTCCAAAATGATTTTCCACTATCCCGTCACGCAAATGTGGGTACACTCCCTCTAAATATAACCTTCCTTGTCCTTAATAACACTAGCGTAATTAGCGCACAGGCGTATAACCCGAGCGGTTAGTAATAGGCGGTGCTAAAAAATAAGTATAATCAAACTTTGTTATGATTGTGTAAAACAAATTTTAAAATACTACAATTAGCTTTAAAAATATTTTAATGTGAAAGTAAATGTTTGTAAATACATGCCTTGCGATATTTCGGTGTCCCTGGTAATAAGACTCTGTGAATTTCCTTTTCCCCTATACCAAGGCTAGAAGTTTAGTTTCAAATTTGGTTTCCATCACAAAGATACGTTTTAAGTTGAATGATGATAAATAATTTTTGTTTTAATTCCTCCTGATAAATTATGGTGAACATTAAAAACTCTTAAATTTTTAAGTTCCTGGATATAGCTTGTTATCAGAAATGTATGGAGGGGAACTTGTTAAGTTAAATAAAAATAAGAAAAAAACAGTTTTGGCGGGTTTAATGTTATTAAATTTTCTTGGAGAGAAGTAAAGTTTTTAAAGGGATATTCACCAGAATAAAAGTTTTAACACTCTTTTTAACAAAATAAATTCTAAACAAAGACTGACTTCAATATTTCCTTCAAATAACGTATGAAAGGGCTATTATTGGGGGGAGGGGGGGGGATTACGAAGAGAAAAGACCTGAGGAAATGAATGTACCATTGGTCTCGAAATCTCATTTCAAATTATTCAGAGATGCTTTTCTCAAAACTTGAGCTATAAATAAACTTTCAAGGAACATTAATTTCACAGTTGAACCACAATTTAAAGTTAGCACATTCAAACTAAGCTTACTAACAAGAGTGATATTTAATAAAGGATTATACTCAAATGGTAAGAAATACAATTTATAGCTTTAAATACGAACTTCAACTTGTATTTTCTGGAAAACAAAAATATTTTTATTTCTGTCCGTTCAAAATTTATTTTTGCAGTAATTATACAATTTAATACAAGTTTTATGATTTAGATATTTTTATAAATCAAATTAATGGGTAGTTTTTTGTGAATAATATTTATAATACTCTATTTAGCGAAAGATTGATATAATATATCATATAATAAGCACTCATATCATTAAAAAAAACTGATAATATACACCTTTGTGCACTTTTATGATTATTTAAATAAAAAAACACTGAAAGGTAAAATTAAAATAATCATATACACACCACACTATTTGTTTACATTTTGACGTAAAACATGTAATATTTATGTAACTAACAAGATTATTTCAACAATTTAATAAACACTGTTGCAACAATATTGTGTTAATATTTTAATAATAAATTTAAGACTATAATTTCTTACATACAAGAAATTTAATTAATTGGTATCCATATATTTTTATATGAAAAATTTGTTTACAATAATTTGTTGTGATTTGTGTTTGTTTTATGTTGATTTGTGTTTGCTTTATATTGTTTTATTCTGACTTTATTAAAGTAAATATGTATGATTTTATTGTATACTATTAAAAATAAAATATACTGGATACTTAAGTTACTATAACATCATTTCTAGGACAAATTTGATAACTTCAAACACAAACTTTTATAATTTTATTTAACTAAATTAAATAAACAAAAGGTAAATTTCTACATCTAAAACCCTATATCTTTATTTATATATATATATATATAT
>CABFOW010000808.1:132264-148807 GCA_902141385.1 Timema californicum | reverse complement strand
TAATAATAATAATAATAATAATAATAATAATGATAAAAAGGGGCTACGGCAACTTTTTTTTTTAAGTTTACGAGCTGGCAGTGTTGGTAGTGCACCCCAGAGAGTAGGCTTGCCCGCAACACTCATGTGTTATACTTGTGGTCGCAGTCCCACGGCGGTCTTAGAGGACTTTATAAGAGGTGCAGACAGTGTCGACCGACCTGCTCCTAGCGGCCAGAAGATACGAGAGCTCATCCTCGGTGATCATTTGATACCTAGGGACTGAGATTACCCTCAGGGGTTGGAAAAAACGGTATTTCATATTATGAAACCTTTGTTCGAACACCGTGGGACTCAACATTTTATTTTTTCGGAATTTATGAAACAATCATTTTATCTATATGTAAATTAGAAGATTAATGGTTCATTATTTTACATTTTACAAGCAGCGCAAATTTTTAAAAGTGAAAATATTTTCTTAGATTATTTGAAGTGTACGTGACTAAATTAATTTCATTCTCGTGTACGAAAACACATAGATATAGCATACATAATTATATATACATGTATTTCATAAATGAAATTTTTTACAAAACACATTCTTATACGTGTATGCATCATACACATACCATACATTATAACATGTATATATATGAAAAACACATACATACATACATACAAAAATATATAAACAATATATGCACACATGCATTCTTCCTACCAGATTTAATTTTATAGATATTGATAACTAGCAATCCCGCACGGCGATGCCTGTGACCCACTGTGGTATTTCGTTAAAAATATCCTAGTTAAAAAACTAATTAAAAATTTAGAAATCCGTCTCTGAGGTGAATTCGGACCCCCTTCCGTCGACCCATGTTAAAAATATCAGATCTCTGCGTGCCGTAGATTTGGCTGGGTATCGCACACAAACACACACAGACTAACACTTCCTTTTATTATTTTATATATATAAAGTGACAGCTACAGATCACGTGACTTGACGTATGTATACGTGAAAGCATTGTATTTTAAACACCCCGTCCTACTAGCTGTTAAGGCTTTAAGAACATATGATGATAACTATAATGGGTTAGGGCTGAGGAAGAATTAAGAGTTTATCTACCTGCACTTGCGTGGAAGACGAGTGGGAAACCATTTGGGAAAAACCGACCTCGGTACACCCGAACGGAATCCGAACCCCAACAACATGTCAATTTACACACAAAAGCTACACCTTAATAGATCTAGTAACTTTTGTTGTTGTTGTTCATTCGTAACAAAATTAGTTTATAAAATGAAATGCTCGCATATTCATGAATAGGTTTGGAACATCTGTAACAATTGTGTACAGAAAAAAAGGTGTCAAAAATTAGTTTTTTTAGCACCACGTCCTACTACCTGTTCAGGTTATACTCCTATGTACTAATCACACTAATGGTCTACGGATAATAAAGGCTTAATTGTAAAGGAAGTGTACCCGCATTTGCGTGGAAATAGAGTGAAAAACCATTTAGGAAAAACCACCCTCACTGCACCCATCCTGGATTGAACCCCATCTTCGGTAGTCTAGTCCAACATGGTATTAGCGCGTTAGACCACGCGGCCACGGAAGAGGGTTCAAAAATTAATTGAAAGGCATTGTAAAATATTTGTGAAGAATCATAGGTGCAATTTATTAATAACACTTGTCGCCACAACTATGTCGAGCAGAAACTGCTTTGAGACTCCGCCACTAAGGGCATACAATACAATACAATACAATACACTCGTTACAATGGTCACGTGGTCTAAGGCGCTACTCTCGCAGTAGACATAACCACTGATGATAGGGATATCGAGGTTCGAATCTCGTTCGGGTGTACCGAGTTTTTTCAAATTGATTTCCCACTTTCCCTCTACGCAAATGCGGGTACACTTTATTTCCTCTGAATATAACTTTCTTAATTCCTATAAAAAAAATTATCGTGTTTAGTATATACGCGTATTAACCGAACGGGTAGTAAAACGCAGTGCTAAAAAAAATGTGCACGGTCGACACTAATTTTGTTTTACAGTTTTTGTTTCTTTCACTCCTTTCACTAGTTCTCCAAGTCACCGTCTTGCGCCATAGAAGCGCTGATGTCATTTCCACGGTTCGACCGCATTTTCGCACCCTCGCCTTGGTCTAGGGATGTGGTTTTGCGTCGATAGAACAAGGAAAGGGGGAATTTTCAAACTCTCCCTTTCGTCATAATTGTGTGGTTCCCATGCCTGAGTGTTCCGGTCCATTGGCTGGCGACCCCTCCCCCGCCACACACGCTACACCCTCCCCCATGTGGGCAATCCACAGTCTTGTGTCCGGGGAACAACTGCGGAATTATAATATAACAGCTCAGCTCGGAACTTACAGTAGCCCCATGGCTTCTTTGGTGCTGACTGACAGCTCACAGCTGACTTCTGACAGTCAACATTTAGGTATATACTTAATTTTGACTCTCAGAGGTGACAGCTGCTAAACACGTGTTTTTTCAAATCAAATGGTTCGGCGTAGGGATACATAATTTGGTCGGGTAACTTTCTAAAGATTTCAGCTGTCGGTCAGCACCAAAGCAGCCATGGGGCTACTGTATAACTGATTTACGGTAGGGTAAGGTGCCAGACTTCTGTGCTGGTGTTCCAGGGTTCAATCCTCGGTACCGGCATAGATTTATCTGATTGACAAACCCTTCCTTCACCTCCGACAAGACGTGTATTAATCAAAACTTGTGAATGTGGGGAATGCCAGGCCTCCACCGTGGTTCGGATCCCACGTTAAACTGTAGTTAGGTCCTCCATTTCATCTCACAATCGCCCTACCATTACACATTAGCGTAAGTGCGTGTAACCCGAACGGGTAGTAAGACGCTGTGTTGATAACAATATAAAAATTAGGGCCTCTGTACCCGCTGATTCAGTATAGGCTTACAGCTGCACAATTTTATTTATCTTTGATTAAAGAAATAAATGTGCCAATGGGCATTGTGCTATCATATCACCACCATCATCATCATCATCATCATCATCATCATCAGTGATCGTCTCATCATGAAGAATGGAGAATATTAAGTATACTGTTGTGTAAAGTACACTTTATTATTATGTACTTTATTTTATGTTGGTATTGTCTTATTGTGAATAATTTATTTTAAATTTGATCGTATTTATGTATGTTACATGAATATCACATGATAAAATAGTTCTGTACTATCCGCGGATTCACGTAACCGCGGTAGATTTAAGAATGTATTACTGCCATGGAGGCATTACTGTATTTATAAAATTCTATAAAAGATGTTGCAAATTAAAAAAAAAGTATTGAGCTTATTATTTTATCTCTCCTCCCAGAATCCTTTGTTGCAAAAATAACCGTGTAAGGTAGGTTACAATGTCGTTAAACGTCAGGTATTCATGAAACTAAAATTAAAAGTAAGCTGTGAATTGATATGCGATTATGGACGTAAACATAAAATTAAACAAATATTTTATCGACACGTTTTTAAACCTCAACTTTAGTAACCATGTGCTACATTCAAACTCTACAATATATTACTATTCATTCAAGACTATTTCCTGCGGTCTATCGAGCATTTAGTGTGTGTGTGTGTGTGTGTGTGTGTGTGTGTGTGCGCGCGCGTGCGCACGGAGGGGGGGGGAATTGTAGGGAATGTGAGATAATATAATTTTGTTTTGAAGTGGTTTTTTTAAATATGAGGTTCTGTAAATATGAATGCACTTCAATCCCTCAGTGTTTTTTTGACAGATATTTTTTTCAAATCCATAAGGGCCTGTGGTTATGAACAGAACATGTTACAAATAGTATTCACGTTTAACCTGCCCTTAGGGATGTTCAAAACCTTTTTACTAATTTAAGGACACATGTTGTATAAAGTCGATTTTAAGAAAATCACTATGTTAAAAATTACCCTCTTTTACCGCGTGTGTAACTCAAACTCATACCCTTCCCTGCCAATGGTGATCAATTGCACTGTGAATCTAACACCTCAAACAACGTAGAGATAACTATGGGTTGAAAAATATATTCGTCGTTCATGGTGAATAAGAAATTTACTAAACACTATAGTTATCTTATTTAGTGAAGTTGTCCCCACAGCTTAGCTCAGTCCGTAGCGTGTCTTTCTACTGAACTGAGGGTCCAGGGTTCGATTCCCGACATGGCCAAAACATTGTGGCATTGATGAAATATGGTTTCACCCTTTCACATTGATAAATTAACGACTTGGGACTGGATGTTGTGCCTGTCCTAGTCTTAAGATAGATTATAAGTCATATGAAACTAGGACAGGCCTAGCAAGCCGGTAGTGGAAAATATATGGGTTGAATAAAAAAGTGACCCAGGCTACAAACTGGAAATAGTAATGGATGTTTGTAAAGTGTAAAACTTAGTTAGTGATGTGTTGATTGCCTGTGTGCTCTGTGAAACGGAAATTTACTTTGTTCTTTGGTGCTCGTAAAAAAAATTGGAAGAAAATAAGGAGTAGGANNNNAAAAAAAAGTATTTCCAACAAGTTGTTTGCCCTTTTAGTATACTTTCTGTCAGTTCACACAGTATCTGTCGTACTTTGAAAGGCTTATCTTGAAGGGTTTGTCATCCCACTGATAACAAAATGCCAACTTAATTGAATGCGGTTGGAACGGCTGTAAGCGCATGTGGGTCGTCTCATGACGTGCACTACTTTAAAGAACACACCGGGCCCTCGGTGTAAAGGGGGAGCAACTCCCATACCAAACTTTGTCTTGTGCACCAGACGTACTATACGTTTACCCACATTGTAACCTATGTTACACGTCTTTAAGTTTGCTAAGTAGGATTCTGATAGGAGAAATAATTCCATAATTTATTTATGGTGGCGTTGACATTAAAACGTTTATAGGTTTTGTATTAGGTTATCAGTATTATTTTGTAGATACCAATTCGTTTTTTTTAACGCTGCGTCTTATTACCAGTTCGGGCTATACGCTTGTATACTGACCACACTAATGGGTTATGGATTAAGAAGGTTGAATTCAGTAAATGTATATCTGCATTTGTGTCGAGGGAGTGTGGAAAATCATCTGGGAAAAACCCACTCCAGTCCACCAGACCGAGATTCGAACCTCGATCTCCCTGTTCTTGGTGGTCTAGCTTAACACGACTGGCGCGTTAGCTAACTACGCCACTGAGGCGGGTAACTTGCTAATCGTTCCATTACTAGGCTACGAGAGATTTAGTCTAGACTTATGCAGTATATATAATATATGTTCTACACTTTCAAATAATATGGCAGTTAGCATTATTTTGCACTAAGATGTAACATTATTCTACTAGTAAAACGTTGATTCTTACGTCACTAGTATGTACACGCGTAATTCCTGTCACTCCCATTGTTTGAACTATTCTAACATTTTGTCTTTTATGTAATTAATAAAATTATAACTTTTTTTTATTATCACTAAATAAGTGAGATTGACAGGGATTAAAATCACCGCCTCTAATTGAAAATTACGATGATAAAAGTGTTATGTCAAATGAAACACTGAAATTTTATTTTTGAAGATAACTATAGTTTTTTATTTCAATGATTGAGTGGTTTTGTGGAAATTATGATTTTTAGAAATTCATTTTGTAAGTATGATTTTTGCGTGCTACAATTTATACTTATCTATTTAAATAGGTAGTAAAACTGAGATCTCAAATCTATAAAAAATTAACATTTTTAGAACAGGGTGCTATTGCATAAATTATATTCAGTCAACGTATTGAAAGTGGCTACTATAGAAAAGTAGTAAGCTATATTATTAAGAAGCGTATAAAACGAACGGGTGGTAAGACAAGGTGCTAAATCATATTAATAATATATCAATCCACCCGACCGGGATCGAACCACGATCGTCCCGTCATTGCCAGTCTAGTATAGCGCTATAGTGACGCCTTAGACTATAAGGCCACTAAAGTAAGTGATATATTATTATTATTAGAAATACTATTAGAAGTGTACGATGTTACTTTGTGAATTAGGAAAATACAGTAATAGTCAGTAAATGCATACATTTCGCCTTCTGTCAAGGAGGTGGGCTGGCGGTCTAGGGGTAAGGTGACAGACTTCTGTGCTGGCGGCCGGAGTTCAATCCTCAGTCCCGGCACAGATTTATTTGATTACCAAACCCCTCCTTCGCCTCTGGCAAGACATCTTGTGAATGTGGGGAATGCCAGGCCTCCACCGTGGTTCGGATTCCACGTTAAACTGTAGGTCCTCCATTTTATCTCACAATCAGCCTACCATTACACATTAGCGTAAGTGCGTATAACCCGAACGGGTAGTAAGACGCGGTGCTAATAATAATAATAATAATAATAATAATAATAATAATAATACTAACAATTCTGTCAAGGAATATAACACTCACTATTTAAAATATTAGTTTAATGGGTTGTTATTTATGGTTGATAAATGTGGTCCCTTATCTTACATGACGTAAATAAATTTTAAGCTTTACACATTTTTTGAAGCATTTTATTGCATTATCAAGTCTTAAATTTAATTGATCGTGATATTTATTCAAATAATATCTTTGAGTTCTGGTGGTAGTTTTTCATTTATTTGGGGTATTTAGCATATATTTTCTCAACTCAATTAGTAAATCATCATAAGACTTATAAACTAACTTGAATCTATAACAGACACAACATCCAACCTCCCCGGATATTAATTCATCACTGTAAAAGAAGAAACCCATATTTCACCAATGGCAAACTTTTCGACCATGCCGGGAATTGAACATGGGACCCTTAGCTCTGTAGATATACGCACTATTGAATGAGCTAAGGTGTCGGACTGCTGGTCATTGATTGAATAAGTTGGAAATGGTGCATTTCAGTTCTTGTTGCCATACTATTTTTAATATTTTACAATTTTACACAATTATTTGTTAACTATTGATGGGAGTCTTTTGGGAATGTAGTTTATTCATCCAGTATAGGTGTATCATAAATAATTTTACTAATCCTTTATACGAGAATTCTGATTCCTACTCTATTAAGTATTTTCATCACCTTTTAATATTAGAGTAAAGTCGTTGTCACCCTCGTTTTAACTGTGATACACAAAATAAAATCCCTGTAGGCTGGATCCCAAAAGTTTGGTCGGGGTCAATGAAGATGGTTTATAAATAGGTTTGTTCCATCCTTTTTCCAATATCTCTATCGTGAGTTATTATATAAGCTGATATAAATTAAGGGTGAGACAAATGATCGGTAGGACGTTTACGCCCCCCCTCCTCCCCCCCTCCTTTACCTGAAAAGTGTAATACACGTCATTTCTTTGCCAATGCAAAAAAATTAGTATAACAGCATACAATTGTATCTTTTCAAACATAATATATTTTATCTGATTATTATTTAGCAGGAAATGAAAATCATCTGTTGGGATTCTAAATGGAACCAACTTGTTGAACAGAATTTTAATCCAAATTGAGGCATAAAATGTCGAACAAGTTTTATTGTACTTATATATTACATACTATTCATTATTTTATAAATTAATGCTGGTCAAAACTTATTGGTTTAGTAAATAACACGCGAATTTGGGGCAGTTGTAAATAAACTATTAAACAGCTTTGCCAAAATACAAAACTAGGAATATATATATATATATGTAATAAACACGGAAAATGTAAAAAAAAGATAATATTATAACACTCTAAAACACGTGTCTTAGCTAACTGATACAGTTCGTTTATATGGTCATAGCTACAAGTTAGCCTAACTTAACTAAACCTAACCTTTACTGTGCCAACCAACTGTTTTGTTAGGTCGGGTAATATTGCTATAATCTGCCTGTTTTTAACGGACTTAAAACCAAATTTACATTAAAACCCTGAGAAGACTTTTTAGGATTGTAACACATACTTTATCTAATCTGATATTAATAACCAAAGGAAATACGTACAAAATAAAATACTATATATATGGACATTTCAAGCCCCTATTGTAAAGCTTCATTTATGACGTGCGCCACAAAGTAAAAGATACTTGTGGTCATAACGACGGTAAATTTCACTATAACTAGCTCATTAAAAGACGTAATTACATGACAGAGCACACACATTACCTTCCTATCAGATTGCATAGATTATAGCTCAACTCTCTCCCCTCAATGCTATATTGTCATCACACCAACAAACAGAGATATTTAATGATTGTTTGTTTTGGCGACAACAATTGAACAATGGTAGGCAATTACATCATCTTTGGTCGTATACATTCTCCATTTTGCCCTCCCTTATAGCGAATGATAACAATAGGTGTACAGGTCGCCACGAAACTATTCTCATTTCGCCCTTCTGACATATTGCAGTCGCCATATTGTTGCAAGCAATGCTACTGTCTACAAGGAAACAACAGTATCAAGGCGTATGATAACATTTTCAAAGAAACGCCCTCTTATTACAGCTAAAAAAAATTCTGAGTATTCTTTCGCTTATTCAAGCATAATGTCTTCTACAGCTGCCATTTTTGATAGATTCTATCCATGCATACAAAATAACTCTAATAAAATTGTAAAATTGCAGCATCAATTTATTTTTAATTCTTAACAGAACCTTCCTATTAAAATTTGACTTGTATATTTTTTTTATTTTTCGCCTTGTAAGAATATATTTAAAATGTTTTAATAACCTCGCATCAAATAATAGACAAAAGGAACTACCAGTAGTTTAACTTGGTTATCGAGAGATGAATCTAAGAGAAGTTAAGAAATTTAAAATGTCAAGGATAGGTTAGCAAAAAAAAAAAAATTGTCATGCTGCCAAATACAATCTTTCCCCGCGCTCTTCAATCTTAGTTTATTACCAAACCCTTACTTCACCTCTGACAAAACATGCATTAATCACATCTTGTGAATGTGTGGAATGCCAGGCCTCCACCGTGGTTCGGATCCCACGTTAAACTGTAGGTCCTCCATTTCATCTCACAATCGCCCTACCTTTACACATTAGCGTAAGTGCGTATATCCCGAACGGGTAGTAAGACACGATAATAATAGTAATAATCTTAGTTTAGCCCATAAAATATGTGTTTAGTGAACCGAACTTGCGCAATTTGAATTTCTCATCCCGTGACAAGAATATAGTCAACCTTAGATCAACACATCAAATTAGTTTTATGAATCTTAGTATTGTAATAATGTCTAGAATTATTATTTAGAATATTGTTTTTGCTTATGTTTGGTTAATTTTATCCAAGTATCTAAAAAAAAATGCATTATTTATTTACATTGAAAACAATTCGACACTGAAACACTCCAAATTATTGTTGTTCAAAGATGCTTGAACATTAAAGATGAAACCATGAACTTAAACACGAATAAAAACAACAATTCAAACAATGGGAGGACAAGGCTTCTTAAGAACTAAGAGGAAAATGTATAATTAATGAACAATGTAATGGATAGCGATGTAAATAAAGATGAAAGCTAAATATCCTCTCATATTAAGCGAGTTACATCCTAGTTGCGTCCGTTTTTCAACGGAGCAACACCATAAGGGATTCCCTGTCCTCCAAACAACCACAAATAGATGAAATTCTTAGCGTTGACGAAGGGGGGAGGGGGGATAGAGGGAAACGTATCTCAATAAACCTATCGATAACAAGCAAACATATATGACATTTAATGTTTTTAATCCTGTGAAGAAATTGAAGTTTTGAAATAACGAATATGAATCTCGCAAAGATTTGTTTTCGATTCGAAATTCTTAATTCAAATATTTGAAAAATTTGAATCGAATTCAAAATTTCAAATACAAATACATCCCAGATTATAATTTAATGGAATTTAATTTGAAAGATGAGTCTATAAGTCAAAATTTCAAATGAGTCGTTTTTTTTTAAAGAACTTAGTATAGATCCATCATTCGACTTAAAACATCTTTTAGAATTGCTTAATCTTTATTTTTTATTTTCAGCACCGCATCTTACTACCCTTTCGGATTATTTGCTTATATATATTAACTACCCCAACGACTTAAGGATTAGGCGTGTTTAATTTAGAGGAAGTGCACTCGCCTTTGCGTGGAGTGATAAAGAGATAGTGGGATACCAAATACGAAAAACCACCCTCAGTGCACCCGACAAGGATCTAACCACTATTTCCTCTTCATCAGAAGTTTAGCCCATTACGAGACTGACGCCTTAGACTAGCGGCTATTGAAGCGGTTCGTAATCTTAGTTATACATTCATTATTTTTTTAAACTATTTTAATTACCTCCTATTTTTATTGGACTTAATTAAATATTTGATTTGAATATTACAACATTTAATAGTAAAATATAAGATCTTGATTCTATTCGAAATATGTTCATTATAAAATAATCGATTCGGGTTAAAAATTAAAAATAAATATTAGTATTTGATTTGAAATTGAAAATCATGGATTCGCGCATGATTACGAGTGTTATGTTTCACACACACATATAATTCATTCACGACCTAAGTTTACTTGGATGACAGCTCAAAATGTTAATAGAAGTAGTCCCTAATATATCACTACGCCAACAGCTGACATCTATCACTTTGGATGACTGTAATGAAAACAGATGTTAGTTTATTTATAGTTTTATTCCGCTTAAAAAAAATATATTAACACCCCTTTCACAAAAACTTCTAACGAACATAGCTTCAAGATGGCGACTGGCGAATCTAAACCATATGATTGTAAACAAGTTTTTTACAATGATGCAGACACGCAGTTGATGAAAAGTTTTTATTCAGTTAAATATTTCAAAATACGATAAAATAATCATAAAGTAATTTATTGTATGTAAAAAAAAGACAACAATTTTCTCTTTTCCAAGTAAATACGATGCCTGTATTAATAGGTATTGATGTGTGAACTATATTACACAAAATCAATAACGTTCCAAAACGAAAAATAAGTACTTTTAATTATGTTTAAAATATTGTTTCGGTTTGGGTAAAAAGAAAGTATTTAAAAAAATTAATTAGTATTAAAATACTTAAGTTTACATTATTTAAAATGTAATATAATTATAACAGTTAATTAAAGATATTTACATTTATAACAAAACTGTGATCTTTTACAAGTGTTGGCAACCCAAAACCTAAACATATGATTTTCGAACTGTCATCCAGGTAAAAACCTATCGTGAACGGACTTTACACAAACAATATTAGAATATTTATTTCTAGACACCCTGTTGTTATCCTAACTAAACCGATACATTTACCTTTTCATACAATGCCTTACCTTACGTAGATACGATCTATTCCCTCGGATCATGAAATACAAACCCTTCCTTGAGCTTCTTGTTTAAAGGAACAATAGGATTTTAGAACAAGGTGGTATTATGCGAGTAGAGTAATGTACTCGTTAAAATGGCGAGTCTAGTTAGTTTCCGGTAATATCACGTTATCAATAATATTGAAACCCCGCTTCGGTGGCCGCATGATCTAAGGCGCTACTCACGCAGTATAATAGACTGCCAATGATGAGAAGCTCGAGGTTCGAATCTTGGTCGGGTGTACAAAGTTTTCGTTTCCAAAATGTTTTTCCACTCTTCACGCAAATTCAGGTACATTTCTTATAAATATAACCTTCCTTAACCCTAAAACCATTAGTGTAATTAGTACATAGGCGTATAGCCCCAAATGATAGTAAGACGCGGTTTTAAACACCAAAAGATATCCTGATTTTTTTATTTTTTTTTGCGTCGCGTCTGGTTTATCTGCATTTAACTAAGACAATGTGTTATGTGTGAGGAACATAGACTTTGGAGGAAATTAAGCCGCATTAGTGCGAACATTTTGTGGAAACACCTGTTTTACTACATCCGGCCGATATTCGAACCCCGCCTATCCACACACTGGCAAACCAGACTAAATGGGCCTGACGCACCTCCCACCAACCCCTTTAAAAAACTGCATGGTATCAGTCCTCAATCGAGCCGTACTGACCGAGGGGTCACCGTCTGTTAGTGAAGATAGTACCAACTTCTGTGGATATAGGGTGTCATGTGGTCAACACAACGAGTCCTCCGGCCGCTAATCTCAGTCTTTTAGACCGAAGCCGCTACTTTTTTATTCAAGTAGCCACTCATGCTGTCCTCACAAGTCTGAGTTGACTCCGTTCTAGATCCGCTGCTTCACAGAAAATTTGGAAGCGCCGGGGATCGAACCAGGGAACTATGAATCTGTAGCCACATAGTCGGTTCAGTACTTGAAATATTGAAAAAAATTAACGAGAGCACTGTCTCACATAAGTTAACGCTCCTAATCGCATAACGTATATCCAAACGTATAAATGTATCAAATGATTAGAAAATAGTAAATAAAATCGAGATATACCTCACAATACTCCATAACTGATAAAAAAATATTAACAAATGAATTAACCTAGTAAATTATAACATTAATATAATATATAAAAAATTAAATCCTATATGTATCCTAATAGCTGCATTGAACTATTTAATGTCAACGCTTACCTACTTTCTTGCATTATACTAATTGCATACTTTTAGGCTAGATTAAAAAGTAATGTGGAAATTTATAAGATATTAGCTGAATGCTCGTTCTTCGCACGGGATATTGTGTTATTATTTATTTTTTGATGAAAATTAATTTTTGTTTGAAGTTTAATGTCATGGTTCTTAGCGTTACCCGAGAAACACCGCAAAGAGGTGACCATGTATCGTTTCTCATGTGTGTTTTTTATTCTCGGCAGGCCCCCTTTCTTACTGCCTGGGGCGTTATCAGCTGAGCGTGGTTGCACAGGTCCCTCCCCCTCCCCACCACACACCACCCTGGGCCGGGCCCTCTCACTCACAAACACTACAAACAACACAAAATTAAGCAAAATATAAACTACAGATTTCTACCGTTTCTCGGAGTAGCATATTAAAACGTAATTACATATTTTAATTAATTGTCTGTATTCACTTTTTTTACCACCCCTTACGGGTTTAAAAATAATTGCTATATTTTTTCAAAGGCATTATTAGAACAGACTTATTGGATCTAAACGCTTAAAAAGAGTTTATAAAACAATATTGTTGATTAGGGTAATTACCCCAATTTTACCCCCTTAATCAAAAAACATTGGAATGAAACATCATTACTTTTCCTAATTAGCTTATAAGGAACAACTGTGCCAAATTTGAGCCCTCTAGCTTTGTGGGAAGTGTGAGAATTAGTGATGAATGAGTGAGTGAGTCGGTGAGTCAGGGCTTTCGCCTTTATATATATATATATATATATATATATATGAGGATTGAACCCCGGCCGCCAGCACAGAAGTCTGACACCTTACCTCTAGACCGCCAGGTCACCCATAACGAGTAAAACTTGTTTTATTAAAATTTATTAAAACTATTATAAAATGTATTACAAGCTTTAAAATATGATATGAAAAAAACCTGATAGTTATTACGACATTTCTCATCTTTTCAATATAAGGCAAAGCTAAAAGTAAGCCTGCTTCAGAATTTGAAGTAGTGATATTTTACAACCAAGTATTTTTGCCGTGTTTACCTTCATCCCGGGATCTTTTGTCGTACTTCGGCGCAAAGCTCTGTATTGTGAAGGTGACATCATTAGAAGAGGAGAAAGGCATTTGGGTCAGCTAAGCACTCCTCTCAAATTCAGGGGGGGGGAAATATTCCAACCAGTCTCGACAAATAACCAGGAAAATCCTCACTGAAAGCACACTAGTCGAAAATAGGACTCCCTGAAGTATTTTGTTTGCCGAAAGGGAAGGATTACACTTTTGTTCACCAAGTTTTCTGAGTACACAACTTTGAAGTTAAAAGAAAACTCGTTTAACTTAGGACTTCCCACTGACCTAACTAACCTATTGGAAAATATCTGATTATAAAAAAAGCGCCGGGATTTTTTCATGTCGGAAAAAACAACAATGGTAAAAAAAACAAGTAGTTTCACAAAATAATATACTGAAATAATTGTGAATTTGAGACATTTAGCTACACGCTTGATATAATAATCGCACTAATAATACCTTCTTTATTTGGATGAAATTAAGGCCAGAGCCTTTTCTTACACTTTGCCCACTTAATAATAAAGAACATATATTTAATACTTATGTGCTAAAAACTAGTTTATAATATTTGTACAAAAACAATAAAAAGTCCAAAAATATTGCCAACATAAATAATAATTGTACATTTATGAACATTTTAAAATAAAATAATTAATGAAATAAGAATTGATAAAGGAGAAAAAGATTTAAAAAAACAATCATTTCACACACACAATCCGACATCTTAGCTCAGTCGCTAAGCGTATCTACCTATTAAGTTAAGGGCCCCGAGTTTAATTCAAAGTATGGCAAAATATTTATTATTGGTGAAATGTGGGTTTACCCTTTCAAAGTGATAAATAAACTGCCGGGGACTGGATGTTGTGCCTGTCCTAGTCTTAAGATAGATTATAAGGCATATGAAGCTACGACAGGCCTAGCAAACTGGTATTGGAAATATATATGACTTACAAAAAAAACTGACCCAGGCTGTAAATAGTAATGGATGTTAAAGTAAATTCACATGTCATTATAATACACATAACATATCTTGATGTAGATGGCAAATAGTTTAAAAATAAAACAATGCTGTTGATATCTGGTAATTTTATAGATTAAATCCATTTGTGTTTATAATAATAATAATAATCCTATATATTATTTCTGTTGTCAACATCCCTTTTTCTCAACTAATACAAAGCCTACAGCGATGAATCAGTGGACAGGATCTTTTACCGACTTTGACAGAGCATACTCAAATTACGTTAAAACACATTGTTTGTTTAAAATTTAATTTAAAAGAAAAATCTAACAATATTTTTGTATCAATTACCGAAAATAAACTCTTTGCTATTTTGTATATACACTTCACCGAGTATTTAATTTCAACAACCCAACAAAAGACTAATTTTTTTTCTTTCGGAGGGGCGGGGGGAAAGGGGAATGCTGAATGTGCGAAAGTTTCTCAAGGGTTTACTAGTAGTAATAATAATAATAATAATTTTACTTTACACACACATTCTTACTGTACACCTACATTTACCTTATCATAGAGACCGAGAGTCTCTCGCAGATTTTGAACAAGCTTATGCTGAAAGGTTTTGATAGTAGCAGCAGTTATAATAAGTCTGTTCACGGTAGGAATTGTTTTCTGAAAGGCCTTTTTACCTACCAGAAATCTATTATATAGTAGGATATTGGTAGGAAAAAGGAGCTTTCAGAGAGTAATTCCTACCGTGAATAGAGTATAGTTAGACCATCCCAGGAACGAGCCCAGGCAACAGTAAAAAGAGAGAATATACTTTTATTTTATTTAACACCACGTCTTACTACCTGTTTGGGTTATACGCTTAAGTACTAATTACTCTAATGGGTTACGTATTGGGAATGTTGAATTTAGAAGAAGTGAGCCCGCATTTGCGTGGAGAGAGAATAGAAAATCCATTTAGTAAAAACTACCCCCAGTTCAGCTGACCTATATTTGAACCCCGATCCTCTTCCTCGTCAGTCTAGCTCAACACGAAACTAGCGGGTTAGCTAACTACGCCACCGAGGCGTGTTCGGGTAGAATAGAAGTTAGATTTGTAAAGAGGAATAGAAAGTGTGATGAGTCTCACATAATAGGTCTTTGCAAAGAAGAAAAAGTGAACTGAGTAAATAAGCACAAATTCTAATATTCGCGTCAAGTTCAAATACGCCTGTTTTTTTTTACACCAATGGGCATGATTTCACAGTGGTCGATATTTAAAAAATTAAATTTAACAATTTGATAATAGATTTTAAAGTGTGTGTAAAAGTGGGAATTTCTTCTGAAAAGCCGGGGAACAGGAAATTTGGTACCGATGAAGGCTGAACCATCCGCTTTGATGGCCGATTGATCTAAGGCGCCATTGACTAAAGCGGTATTTTTGTTTTCTTAGCAATTACCCGCCTCGGTGTTGTAGTTGGCTAACGCGCTTGTCGTGTTTAGCTCGACTGCTGAGGACGGGGAGATCGAGGTTAGAATCTCGGTCGGGTGAACTGGGGGTGGTTTTTCCTAAATGGTTTTCCACTCTCCCTCCACGCAAATGCGGGTTCACTCCCTCTAATTCAACCTTCCCAATTCCTAATCCATTAGAGTAATTAGTACTTAAAGCGTATAACCCGAACGGGTAGTAAGACGTGGTGCTAAATATTATAATATAATAATCTTAGCAATTCTGGGCACAATCACTCTATCGATTAAATCCGTAAAAGTTAACTACTGTAATTTTAATGGTACATAAAAAACCATATTATAATTTTTTTTAAAGATAAAAATAGTTATGCTCATGGGTAGTGTCAATAAATTAATACCTGCTTCGGTGGACGCATGGTCTAAGGCGTAACTCTCGTGTTATACTAGACTGCCGATGACAAGAAGATCGGGTTTTGAACGCTGGTCAGGTGTATAGAGGGTGGTGTTTTCAAAATTGTTTTCCCACCCTCCCTCTACGTGGGTACACTCCCTCAAAAT
>CABFOW010000808.1:88067-129581 GCA_902141385.1 Timema californicum | reverse complement strand
CACAGTATTATAGATTTTAAATCAACTTTAGACTTTCCTTATCTCTAACTCCTACGGTCCCTTCGCTTACAGTAAAAATTACCTGTGCTTACGAGAGTTACAAAAACAACTAAAGCTAAACCCATTTCAGTGTGCGAATGGTCTCACTCTAAGGTGTCACTCTTTTATTAGACTGTCTTGCTGATTACGGGAAGATCGGGGATCGAATCTTGGTTGGGTTTAATTAGGTTGTTTTTTTTCTAAACAGTTTCCCACTCTCCTTTCACACAAATGAGGGTAGATTACCTCTAAAATGCTTCCTTCCTGACCCTTAATTCAATAGAGTAGTTATCATATATGTGTTTAATCTGAACAGATAGTAAGACGCGGTGATAAAAAAAACAAATTAAAACTATTATATTATAATTTAGATATCGAATCCTAGTCTTTGCAGCTACCAGCTTTCGACAAATACTATCGATATAGAAAAATTCAAAATATAAGATAGCTCCATTCATTCCTTAGTTCTTGACAATGAATCTTTTTTCGTAGAACAGGAGTAGATAAAGGAGGAGGAGTTATGGAGAGCATCCCGTTTTCTACCTGAAACTGTCATTTTATTTATTTTAAAGGAATAATTAAAATTTAATATCAAGGGGAAAAAACCAACATTAAATAATTTTAAGGTATGTACACATTACTGTCTTTGATTTCAGTAAGATTTTACTTATTTTGGTAGTTTTAGTCGTGTTAAACTTTTAATTTACATACCCCCCTGTGTTCCCCCTCTTTAAAGTAAATTGTGGACCCACCAAAGGTGGGAAGTATCTTCTAAACTTATCCTTTCCCTAATATTCCAATATAGCCCCCAATGAAGCCACCATAACAACGGTCTATGTCTTTGTAAATCTTGGTATGATTGGATAGCGATCACTATATAACTCGTTTATAAAACTTTCCTCTTTAAATAAGTGTTTTAACTCACTTCGGTGGCCGCACGGTTTAAGGCACTACTCTCGTGGTAGACTAGAGTGTCGATGATTGAGAGATCGAGGTTCGAATCTCGGTTGGTTGTACCGAGAGTTTTTTAAAAACTGTTTTCTATTGTCCTTACACGCAAAGGCTGGTACATTTCCTCTAAATATAACCTACCTAATCCCTAAAACCGTTAGGGTTATTAGTACATAAGCGTAAAACTCGAACGGGTAGTTAGACGTGGTGCTAAAAAAAACAATAATTTTACCTTCGCGCGTTAGAAAGAAGAAAACCTGACTGGGAAGTTGAAAGAGTAATAATGGTAATGAAAAATGGTCCACACGTGGTAAGCGTTGGAGGGGTGGGAAAAAAAGGGCTATATGTGTTGACGAGTTGAAATATGGTAATACCTACTGAAAGGAAGGTGATAAAGAGGGAAAGTAATCTGGAAGTGTCCTACAAAGTGGCCTTCAACAAGTCTGCCAGAGAAATTTAAATGTATGGCTTTGGGGAGGTTTTTAAATTCATAAGGAAAAAAATGTAGGTCGTGCCATTTATCTAAAAATTACAAAAGAGAAATTACAATGTTATTTTTTTCTTTTCTAAAAACAATTTGTTTGTTGGCTTACATTTATCATCGAGGTTGACCGTTTATAGGTTCATATATATGTCTAGGGAGTGTAAGTTAGTTGAGATACATATTTTTGGAGAAATTTGGAGTGCATATTTGGCGTTGGCGATGGGGCTATGAACCAAATTAAACATAACACATATTAATTAATGAAAATTTAAAAGCCTGATAAAGTTTAACATGTCGTAGCGAGTATGACTTTAATTTTTGATATAATTAATTAATTTATTTATCACCGAGTCTTACTACCGGTTCGGTTTGTACGTTTAGCTAATAACTACGCTAATAGGTTAGGAACTGGGAAAGTTGAATTTAGAGGAATTGAACCCGCATTTGCGTGGAGGGAGAGTGGAAAACCATTTAGGAAAAACCACCCCAGTTCGCCCGATCGAGATTCGAACCTCGATCTTCCCGTCCTCAACAGTCTAGCTTAACAAGAAACTTGCGCGTTGGCCAACTACGCCACCGAGGCCGGTTAGTCATTGATACATAACACTGATTTTCATTGTTCTTCTCTGTAGCATCACCTACGAGTATTATTTTTAGCACCACGTTTTAATACCTGTTCAGGTTAAATGCCTATGTACTAATTATACTAATGGGGGTTAGGGATAAGCAAGGCTTAATTTAGAGAAAGTGAACCCACATTTGCGTGGAGGGAGAGTGGAAAACCACCCTCAATGCACCCGACCGGGGTCGAGGCCCGATCTTCCCGTCCTCGGCTGTCTATTCTACTGTTAAGAGTAACCCCTTAGACCACCGAAGCAAATGATGCTATATTGAAGTTTATCATCCTCCTTTTACCTTGGGTGCAATAATTCAAGTACTTTTTCTAATAGAGTGTTAGAGTTAGATGATTATAAAACTAATGCCCGATTCGGTGGGCGCATGGTCAGAGGCGTCACTCTTTCAATGAACTGAACTGCTAATGACGAGGATATTGGGGTTTAAATCCCAGTCGGGTGTACTGAGACTTTTTTCCAAAATGGTTTTTCACTCTAATTCACACATGTGGGTACATTTCCTCTAAATTTAACCTTACTCACCCTTAACTATATATACTTAATATAAATGTAAGCTGGAATACAAAGTAGAATCTGGTGCACACGAATTGCGGACTGATACATCCTAGGGCGGTAAATAACCTTACATGAACTGCAGAGTAAAAATTGGATTCATAATTACTTTGTTCAAAATATAAAATGGAGGTTAGGTTGGATTCGGTTAGGTTAGGGGTTAGGAGTTTAATGGGATTACAGGTTGCTCCTCAATTCATGTGCACCGGCTGACAGGAATATATGCCGCAATTCGAACGCGCGCTAAATGAATGCTCGCTGACAGATATGCTTTATTCAGCAATTAGAATGCGCCCGTTGAATTTATTGTGGCAGCTTATTAAGAAAACATTTTTATAAAAGACAAACTTATTTTGAGATAAAATTGCTACAAATTTATTACATTATTTAAGGTTTTGTATAAACATTTGATGTTCAAAAAATAAATACTCTCCACTGTTTTCTAAAAATTCTCACCGATTTTAAAGCTTGACATTCCAAAACCTAGCCGCTTGAAAGGCAAATGATTTTTCAAAGTTTTTCATCCGATGTTTGGGAACTTATAAAGAAGCTCTATTTCTTGATTGATATTTTATGTTTGGAATATATTTTTGTCAATTCTCAGTAGAGATAAGATGGATATTTAGATTCTATAATTTAATAAACCCGTGTAATAAAACTCAACGACATCGGTTTTCCATATTGAGCCACTTTTTTTTGTAGTTAAAAATGTGATCCTATTATTTAGGTTAAAAATAAATCTTGATAAGAGTGTAAGATATTTTGTATTTTCTGTTTAAAGCTTTAATTAATGCGAAAGAAATTTTTTGAGAAGTAGTTCAAGTTTGACAAGACCAATGATTCACATGTGGTTGCTTTTATGTCATTATTTTGGCAACATGTTTTTGAATTTACACGTGCATGATATTAATAATTATTATGTAAATTAACCTATCACATTGACAATTCTGTCCCAAGGGATCTTATTTTACATCCATTACTGTTTACAACCTGGGTCAGATTTTATTCAAGTCATATATTTTCCACTACCGCCTGGCCAGGCCTGTCGTAGCTTTGTATGCCTTATAATCTAACTTAAGACTAGGACAGACACAATATACATTCCCCTGGCCGTTAATTCATCAGTGTGAAAGAGTAAACTCACATTTCACAAATGATAAATTGTTCGGCCATGCTGTAAATCGAACCCGGGACCCTCAGTTCAGTAGACAGACACTCAACTGACTGAACAAAAGTGTCGGATCGTCATAAGGGATGAGAGCATGAAATACCTCCTCTGGAATAAATAGAGTAATTTTTCCTTACATGTTGTAATCTAATATGTTGAACGGACACTGACGCGGGGCTTTTAGTGGTGTGTTTTATGGAAATGTAACGGAAGCTACAACCACTGCACACGGTCATTGTAACGAGACTAGGGTTCAAGTACACACAATATGTACACCACGTGGCCACTAACTGTCAAATTCCTCTACCGAAGTGTGTGGTGAGAAAATAAACACCGGAATAACATCACCAAAGTTTATTTCCCCGTGAGGTTGGTTAGTCAATATAAACATCGCCATGGCAGAACTTTGGCTCGTTTGACAATTTGAGTCCTTACAGCCTTGAATAAATGGGTGTTCCCCCATTTAACAAAGTCCATACAAATATATATATATAATATATATTACTATTAGCACCGCATCTTACTACCCGTTCGGTTTATACGCACTCACGCTAATGTGTAATGGTAGGGTGATTGTGAGATGAGATGGAGGACCTACAGTTTAACGTGGAATCCGGACCACGGTGGAGGCCTGGTATTCCACACATTCACAAGATGTGATTAATATAATACACGTCTTGTCAGAGGTGAAGGAAGGGTTTGGCAATCAAATAAATCTGTGCTGTGATCGAGGATTGAACCCTGGACCCTCAGCACAAAGGTCTAAAACCTTACCCCAAGACCGCCAGGTCACCCAGACACATATAAATCACACAGTGAGTCGTAATTTCTAAACCGTAAGACAATCTTTTTTTTTCTTATCTAAAATATTGGTATCGTAAACGTGACTAGATTATTAATTTATTCTCATATATTTACGTCATGTTAGCAGAGAGTGACGTCAGTGTTAGCAGAAAATATCTTTAAACGTTAATTTTGACAAAACAATGTTGATATGTCACATTTATAAATTGAATAAAAGCACATAGATTATTAAAGACTTAACTTGAAGGGGGGATTTTTTTAAATACGTATAGTGTACGTCAAATTATGTTATTAAAACACTTTGTGCATGGTAATAAATGTTATTTTGGTCAAATGAAAGTTAACTTTTTTAACCTTGCATCTTACTACCCGTTCGTGTTATGCGCTAACAGTTTTTAGGGATGTGGAAGGTTATATTTAGAGTTAGTGTGCCCGCATTTTTGTGGAAGGAGATTGGGAAAGATCCTCGCTGTACCCAACAGAGATTCTAACCTCAATCTTCTTGTCATGACGCGTCATCGGCAGTCCAGTTTACTGTGAGGGTAGCGGGGTAGCGCATTAGACCACGCGGCCACCGATGTGGGTTCTGATTGTAATTAAAACGCAGGATAAAAACAGTTATTACCTTAGGAGAAACACAAAACCCAGTATCTGTCTGTTAATTTACCACCGTGAAAGGGAAAACCGTCATCTCAACATCATACTTTTTTTTTTATCATCCAAGACCCTTAGCCACCGTGTTTAGTTACGATCTACACTGTGAAAGCTTTTATAAGTAATGGACCATACCTATTGGTCTTGTGTTGTTTCGACGTAGCAAACCTGACCCGGAGAGTGTAATGGTGGTAAGAGAGTCATCAACACCCACTTCTACACTTGCTCTTTCTACGTCAAGAGGGCATCCATCGATCTTGGTCGACCATGTCCCACTTTTCGCTCGACATATTCCCGGGAGTATTGAAGAATAAATCTGCCGTCATAGACGTATAACGACTTCATAAAGTAGACAAGTACACATTTATTGGCGAAGCTGGACATAAGGCACGGATATAGTATAGAGATTTTATGGGGGGACTGTAAGGGACGCGATATATGGGGCGGTATCTTTTCAGTTTTTAGAGCAAAACTTGTTTTGGAAAAAGACAAATCAAATATATCTCCTGTATAAACATAAGAGTTAAATTGTATTCTCATGTTGATATCAACATTTGTTGAATATCTGTCATGAGCATGGTGGCATTTGGTAAAACTTTTTTTAATGACGAGAAAAGGTTATCAATAAACCCTTAAGACACCCTTGACAGTTATTAAAGAAATGTTGGGGGTCACACCATATGAATAAAACTAAACTCTATGTTTACACTGGAACAATGTTTGATTTATTTTGATAACAAAAAAATTTTGTTACAAAAACTGTAAAAACATTATCTTTTCTCGCGTCGTCTACATCAGCATCTTTGGTTTCCTGGTTTATAGTCAAATTCTGTGGATTTTTTTTTTTTTACTTTTTAGTTGTTACCCGTTACCTTTAGATTTGATAGATAAAATAATTAAAGCTACACACTATGCTGGTCTTTTTATTTCAAATAAGTACACTTAGTGTTTTGTCTACTAATCCTGTTACCGATACTAGTATATTGATGACTAAGGTATGACGTATGGGGTCTTTAAAGAGGTCCAGTAATACACAATTATACTGGTCTTTCTTCGTCAAATGGCCGTTTGTGGTATTTTGTCTATCATTCCTGCTACATATCCAAGTATATAGATAAAAAAAAAGTAAAGTTATAAATGTATTATTTAAAAATGTCTGGATGTCCATAAATATACATTTTCTCTGGTCTTTATTTGTCAAATGAGCATACACAATATGTGGTCTAATACTTCTCATACACATAAATGTATTTATAAATGGAGTGAAATCATAAATGAATGATTACTTTAATGTGCCCATTAGTTTATATTTCTACTGGTCTTTATCCAACAAATGAAAGTACATTATAGCTATGTTTTCATATATTCATACAGCACATCTATGTGTAGGGAAACATTGCATCATAGACGTTTAAATGCCCTAAGAGATCCGCCAATACACAATTATACTTTATATAAATATGGAGGTAGTGCATGGATCTCTATCTACTCTTAACACACTTGATTAAGTAATAACGGTTGTAATTTGAACTGGTGGTTTAGGGGGTAAGTTTTCAGACTTCTGTTGCTGGGGGTCCGGGGTTCAATCTTCTGTCCCGGCACAGATTTATCTGATTGCCAAACCCTTCCTTCACCTCTGACAAGACGTGTATTAATCACAACTTTGAATGTGGGGAATGCCAGGCCTCCACCGTGGTTCGGACCCCACGTTAAACTGTAGGTCCTCCATTGCATCTCACAATCACCCTACCATTACATATTAAATTAGTGAAGTGCGTATAGGGCAATGGGTAGTAAGACGCGGTGCTAATAATAATAATGACGTTTGTAAAAATGATATCATATGACATGTGGCCATGATTTAACTCTCCAATATGTATTGTTGGTGATATAATCCACTACACGTCTACGATAGTAAGAAATCGTGCCAATTGAACAATCGAGGAGATTCAGTAAATCCTACTAACAAAAAAACAAAGTGGTAGGAAAGAAAATAATGTTCTTTATTTTTTGTTAGTGCCGGTGTAAGTGGAAAACATTAGTCCAGGATATTATTAGTCTGCATGAAAGAAGGGCTCTAGTACGGCATCGGCACGCTCTCAAAAGAACGGAATCTCTTTTGACATCCAAAAGTGGTCTAATAATCTCAATATCGACTAGGAATTATTACATTTAACCGTGTGTTAATTTAACATTACATTGCATTTATCAATAAAAATTAACATAAAATAAAACACAGGAGATAAGTATTTGAGGAAAAACCTACACATTAACATAACATATTGAAATGAGATAAACTCATAAAAAATCAGCAACAAAAACAGTAATCAACTTGAACAAATTATATCTAGATCAACAGTGGAAACAGACAGATAAAATAAAATAAAATTAGTAAAAAATGTTTACACCAAACACGCGCGCGCACACACACACACACTCGAACACACATGGATTATGCCACAGCTCACACGCTAAAGATATGATTGGTGAGTTGGTTTCTAAAATCTGATAGCTCATTCACATTTGTGAAGTCTACAGGTGACTTGTTCTAGGCTAAGGCAAACGAGACCATGAAAGATTTTAAATAAACATTAGTTTTTCATCTCGGAACAGGGAGATATTAGTGCTACTTTATTCAACCTCCCACACCTAAGTTATCTACCAAAGCCTTCACTGCATCAACACCTGTGTTTTTATAATCATATCTTGGGAAGGAAAAAATAAAGACAGTTAATTAGCACATTATCATATCAAAAGCCTTTGAATATTTAAATGGGCCTATATTTAATACTGGTTTGAGCACTGATTTACCTGAATATTTGCTAACCTAACATAGCCTAACCTAACATAGCCTAACCTAAGCTAATATATGCAATCAAATTAATAAAGTTCCGAAAAGATACACTTACAAATGAGTTCTGATTTGTTCTGAGGTCTAACCTCTGTCCACACACATACACACACACACATACATACAACTACAATTCCTGAGGGCGGCATTAACAAAGAACCCCCACCTAAAAACTTCCTAGTCTAAATATGTCCTGCCACACCGGCACAGGCCAACACAAGCGTCCACACTAAATCCGTAGTGCCGCATTGGCCCTGTTGCAGGCATAGTGTGGACGTGGCTTTACATGTGATATGTAACTCATACGTGCTTTTATATCAAAGAAATCTATAGATGATTCTTTATGTTATAATATACTTAACTTACAAAGTAAACACAAGCTCTCGGGAAGGGGAAAAAAACTAACTTCTAGACATGAAAGAGATGAACTGATAGTCCTACAGATACGATCTGGTTTCAAGTTACTATAGCTTATATTTTACTAAATAATATTAATATTTAGCACCGCGTCTTACTACCCGTTCGAGTTATACGCTTTAAGTACTAATTACTCTAATGGATTAGGAATTGGGAAGGTTGAACTAGAGGAAGTGAACCCGCATTTGCGTTGAGGGAGAGTGTAAAACCATTTAGGAAAAACCTCCCCCAGTTCACCCGACCGAGATTCGAACCTCGATCTCCCCGTCCTCAGCAGTCGAGCTCAACACGACAAGCGTGTTAGCCAACTACGCCACCGAGGAGGGTTTTACTAAATACTTCCTCTCACAATTTTATTTATGTGGTCATCAGAAATTTCAAGGCAATGCTTTTTTTTTCGGCACAATGTTTCCTTACTCATCCAACATATTTACACTAATAAGTTAGGGATGAGGTGGGTAAAATTTAAATGTTATGTACCACAATTTGCGTGGAAGGATAGTAGGAAACCTTTTTGTGAAAAAAAAATCCCTCCGTACACATATTTGGTATTTTAACCTCATCCTCCCTATCACCAACAAATTTACCAGATGATAATGACTGGGAAAGGAGAGTTTAAAACCATTTTGTAAAAATCGCCCTCAGTATACCCGACTTAGATTCAAACCCCGATCTCCTCGTCATTGAGAGTCTAGTATAACACGAGAGTAGTGCGTTAGATCATACGGCCACCAAAGAAAATGATTACTCATATTGAATCTAGAATAATTTATTACAATGTTGAACTGACATTTTCAAATAAAATATTTATATTTGTACCACCTTGTCTTACTACCTGTTCAGGTTATACACATGTATGATAATTACTCTGATGGGGTAGGGATGAGGAAGGAAGTATTTTAGAGGTAATCTACCTACATTTGCGTGGAAAGAGGGTTAGTAACCATTTAGAAAAAAAAAAACCTTCGAACTCCCATCTCCCCGTCATCACCAAGCTAGTCTAACAAGAAAGTGACGCCTTAGACAGTTCTGTCACTGAAACATGTAGTTAAAACAAAATTAGAATGGTTTTGAAGGATATATTCATGCACTCTTTGTCCATAATATTTTTTTCAAGTTTTCTACAACATAATATAATCAAAGATTATGAGGCATGTAGGGATTAAGAGTCAATTAAAACCTATGCAGAATATATTTTTAAAAACATTAAAAATAAAGATAATTAAAGCTTTAATAATGAAACATTCTAAATGTAATTTATAATTGTTTAGTATTTGAATTACGAGATGAATAATTAAGCAAGTTGGTGCTTAGAATATGCATATAGACATTTTCATTTTAACCATATTAAAAAAATAGTGGTTTGATAGACTGTTTCACTTTAGTGTAGTTTAGAAAAAAAATAGTTTTTTGTATGCAATTTACGTTTTTTTAAACATTTATATTTAAAAAAATCTTGAACCTTCATTTAGAGAAAGTATTGTGATTGTCACAAATAATTTGAAATCGGAAATTTGATAGTTATCGACGTTTTATGGCCCAATGAACCAGAAAAAGTGAAGTTTGAAGTGTCGTTCCTTATGTGTTTGGATCTCGGCCTAGAGATGAAACCATTTTACCGATCGGACTAATATTCTGTATCTAGGGTTTTAATAAATTTTCTAGAGGAGTTCATGGAATTATCTATCCAACCCTAATATCAATGATAATTTATTTAACCGTGAAGAGAGGTACAATCAATTTTCTTAAAATATGTTCCAACATTATTATTATTAGCACCGCGTCTTACTACCCGTTCGGGTTATACGCACTTACGCTAATGTGTAACGGTAGGGTGATTGTGAGATGAAATTGAGGACCTACAGTTTAACGTGGAATCCGAACCACGGTGGAGGCCTGGCATTCCTCACATTCACAAGATGTCTTGTCAGAGGTTAAGGAAGGGTTTGATAATTAGATAAATCTTTGTCGGGACCGAGGATTGAACCCCGGCCGCTAGCATAGAAGTCTGACACCTTACCCCTAGACCGCCAAGTCACCGACTATGTTCCAACAATTTTGGTTAAAACTCGTATACAAGAACTTTAAAACATTAAAAAACAAAATAGCGCCTCTAGTTGTCCCATGAAAATTAATTTGAGGGTATTTTACATTAGCGGAAATCTACAATTTTAAAATTATCTCACCAATTCTTTGATATACGAGATAACTTATCGCCTAAAATTTGTATTATTCTTAAAAATAAACAACTTTTATTTGAAAGAGTACTTTATTAAATAAATATTTTATGAACTATAGGCAAAAAAAGATGGTAAATTGAACTTTGGAAATAAGGAGTTGAAAATGCACAGAACAAAATATAATTTATTTATGTCTCTTTCATTTCATGCATGTTCTTTGGTTTAATGCGATATTCTTTTTTTTTCTCCATTACTATACGTTTTTATTACCATGTGCATTATTTCGTTTCACTTATCTTACGAGTTTTAAGGAAATGTTTCCATTTTTACTAGGCAAAGTAGCGAGAAAGTCTGTGCGGTTCATTGTACCATTTATTTATTCAAGGCGTACCACGTCTTACTACCCGTTCGGGTTATTCGTATTTTTACACTAAAGTTGTAGGGATAAAAATGTATAATCTAGGGTAAATATACCCACACTTGCGTGTATTATGACTGGGAAACTATTCAGGAAAGACCTTTTCACGATAAACGACCCGAAGTAGAACCCCAATCTCTCCGTCACTGGAAACCAAGTCTACTCCGAGAGTGACGCTTTAGGTCAGCGTTTTTCAACCGGTGTGCCACGGCACATTGGTGCGCTAAGAAGGGTGTGACGTGGTAATTTTGGGGTCAAATCAAAGAAAGGCTAGAAAAAAAAAGTGTAGGCATACAATTAATTAGATAAATAGTACGAAGCACCGCGTTATTAGATGAGAAACTTTTTAAATGTAGAGAAAAAGTTGTCATTTAGTTCCGGTGTAAGCGGAAAAATAAATAGTCTATGATATTATTAGTCTTAACGCAAGAAAGACTCTAGTACAGCGTCGGCACGCAGTCAAAAGAACGGCATTTCTTTGACACGCAACAGTGGTCTAATACTTTTTAATATTGACTTGTAAATTCGTGTTCAGGAATATTGGTGCTACCTAATTCAAACTCTAACCCCTTAGTTATTTACCAAAGCCATCACCACATAAACAACAGTGTTTTTGTTTTTTAAAAATCCTATCTTAGAAAGGAAAAGAGACAATTAATTAGCATATTATCATGTCAAAAGCCTTCGAATATTTAGATGGGCTTATATTTAATACTGGTTTGAGCAGTGACTTACTTGAATATTTTACACCTAACCTAACCTAACCAAACTTAACATAATCTAAGATAATATATGAAATAAAACTAATAAATGTCTGAAACGATATACTAATAAATGAGTAATAATTTGTTCTGAGGTCTGACTTTTGTCCACACACACACATACACGCATACAACTACAATTCCTAAGGGTGGCATTAACAAAGAACCACTACCTAAAAATGTCTTAGTCTAAATATATCCTGCCACACCGGGACACCCTTGACAGATATTTAACAAGTTGTTGAGGTCACCGTGCGAAGAAAATTAATCTCTATGTTTCTACTTGATAAATATTTGATTTGTGTTTGCCAAACAAAAATTTTTTTCTTAGAAAAATCACAAAAAAAAAGCATATCCTATAACTCACTTACCCTACATTCCCACTTTAACACCTTGATAATAATAGAATGATATTCACCCGGCGTCATCCCAGATCCTGGCACAATCTTGCCTAAGCTACCACTGAAAAGTTCCTACTATCTTTTTTCTTTTTTTTCCCCCTTGCTGTCGCTATTTGTCACTCGCTATCACCGTCCGTTTCTCCCTCCGTCATTAAGGGTAGAAGATAGAGGGTGTAATGATCTGTCTGAACCGTTATCCATCAAACAAATCGCAAACATTTGTTATCTCTCCACATTGTTCAACTCACTTGCCTTCAATTCTTGTGGAGCGGGCGAGGGGGAGGGGAAAACATTTCTGATTCAACTGAGCTTCGATATTTCATCCTCGGGCACGTCTGGCTTTGATCAACTCGTAAATTACACCAACTGATCCCAGAACGTAATAGGAGAAAGGCGAATTTCGAGAGAATACACCAGGATTTTCCATGAAAATTATTTTAAAACCACTCGTGGATAGAACTGACTGACCCAAGCGCTTACTAATTTGGTTTTTAATCCTGAACTTGAGGGTAAAGAATTCAAATCACGATAAAATAATAGGGTACTCAAATATAACTTTTTTTTTGTGGGATAAAATTTGCCGATAATTTTCTAAGTTTTACTTTATCATGTAGAGAAGGGGTCGCCAAATCGGGGATCGCGAGCCACCGGTAGCTCACGGGAGGAATTTAGATTCAAACTTCCCAACGTTACAAATCGTTGAAGAGGTTTCCCTCGAGTTCATTTTATCATGTAGAGAAGGGGTCGCCAAATCGTGGATCGCGAGCCACCGGTAGCTCACGGGAGGAATTTAGATTCAAACTTCCCAACGTTACTAATCGTTGAAGAGGTTTCCCTCGAGTTCAGGATATGTGTGGTCTTGATGGTTCTGGTTCGTGTTACACTCTCAGGGAAGGCACTACTCTGTTCTCTACTTGTTTTAGTCATACTTTCCAACTGAAGGCGGCGGAAAACAAATATATCTTGATAACTGCATTATAATGGAAGTGACAAATTAATAACCAAACATAAAATAGATGGTAGAGGAAAGTGAACGGCGCTCTTCTCAGTAAGATACAAACCAAGAATTTTTTTTAAATATATTTTTGTATACAATTTTGTTTAAAAACAATTGAATAATTATTTTCATGACACTTACACATCCAAGCCACAGAGCCCATCCCCCCCAGGCANTGAGTAGTGCGTTAGATAATGCGACCACCGAAGCGGATATCCACGTTATTTGTTATTACTATTTGAGAAATGACTTAATGGTACAATTTGATTTGTGTAAAGTGGTCCAATAAGGTAATACCTATTTCTAAATATAATTCATCAATTCTTATTTGGTTAAAATGTCTTCATAAATACATTTCAACATTTATATATTATATTGAATAATTTTTTATTTAAAATTCAACTTTTTCAATTCTTAAAATTTCCATGCTAGTCAACTCTTATGCACATTTAATCTTTTGATTGGTTCAAATATTTGCTCTAACTATTGTTTTTTTAAATTATGTAACATTCTAAATTTTAATTCTACAAAGATCTCAACACTAGTCAATCTTTTTATTATACTTTAATATCTTTTGAAAAATCTATTTATAAATTGTTAGTGCACTTTCACTGGTTTGGTCCACTTTTTTACTATAAAAATTACTATTTATTAGTTTCAAGTCTTATTATTTGTGTATAATTGGTGTGCTAAGAATACTATTATTAATTGCATAATAAGAGTTATTTCAAATTTGTAGAATATATTGCTCATACTAAACCGTATCAACCGTTTTGTGGGGTTTAGGTTAGTACCCTCAATGTTTATGTTTAAATTAATATGGAAGCTTTCTATGTCAATATGTTTATAAATATCACTCAATAAAAAAAATTCAAACCAATTTAATTAGAACGGACACCCTTTGATATATTTTGTACGTGTCATCAATGCAGTAATCCTGTTATATAATATATTATTTCTAAATAAGTTAAATTAAATCAAAATCGTTGAAACTACTTTTATAAAATTATTTCTTGCTGGTTAATTTAAGTACGTAGTAATCTTTGATTTTTATGTATATCTATATTAAAGTTCCTGTTAAAAAAATTTCCTGGATAGTAAAACATTTTTAAAAAATCACCGAAAACTTATATGCCACATCTTGAACTAGTTATAACCAGTCCACCTCATTACACCTCATCCTTATCGTGAGCTAGTTATATCCAGTCTACCTCATTTCACTCTATCCCTACCTTGAGAGCTAGTTCCATCCAGTCCACCTCATTATACCTCATCCCTATATTGAGGTAGTTCTATCCAGTCCACTTAAAATCCTCCTATCTTGAGCTAGTTCTATCCAGTCCACCTCATTTCACCCTATCTATATCTTGAGAGCTAGCTCTATCTAGGCCACCTGATCACACCCTGTCTCTTTCAGGCCCATTATAACGTTATCTTAGTTCTCTTCAAAATATCAATCTCAATTATTTACATTATGATGAGATATAATTTACGTTAATCAGTGACTGTATGAACGCTACCAATGTCCCAATAGCTTGGTTGAGGTCTTTATTTGCACATAAATCACAAAATGCTGGAACTGTAGAGCTTTGTTATAAGCCCTGTGATTTGGGTATGCAAAAATCGTTTACCTGGGTGTTTTACCGTCCGCATACGACGAACAGTTGTCTTTACTCTTCGTATAGATAAAAAAAAATCTTGAATACATTTGTGAAGAGTTTTTTCAAACATTATAAAACTATGACTGGCTTAGTAATATTATTATTATTATTATTATTATTATTATTATTATTATTATTATTAGCACCGCGTCTTACTATCCGTTCGGGTTATACGCNAATATAAGTGTATTTAAGATATTTCTAATATCGCTAACCCCTGATCGCAAGGAACTTGAGAACTGGCAACCCTGTCTTAAACTACTATTAACGTTCCCTCCAATGCGTATCAAGGTATACCAAAGGTGACCGACCACCCATCCCGTATTTAATTTTACTTTGAGAGTTTCAACCCCAACGCGTATGTGTTCCGTAAATGTCCCATATTTTAGAAATTGCATGGTGTGAAACATAGGTATTTTACAATATTAATTATTATTTTTAGCACCTCGTCTTACTACCCGTTCGGGTTATACGCACTTACGCTAATGTGTAATGGTAGGGTGATTGTGAGATGAAATGGAGGACCTACAGTTTAACGTGGAATCCGAACCACGGCGGAGGCCTGGCATTCCCCACATTCACAAGATGTCTTGTCAGAGGTGAAGGAAGGGTTTGGTAATCAGATAAATCTGTGCCGGGACCGAGGATTGAACCCCGGCCGCCAGCATAGAAGTCTGACACCTTACCCCTAGACCGCCAGGTCACCTATATTAATAATAAATCTGTAATGTGGGAGGTAGAAAATTAGATAGGTTTTATATGTTTAATTTTAGGTTCTATATAAATCTAACAAAATGTCAGTAAAATATTGTTCTTATTACGCTTAAAATATATTAAGCCAGATATTTTATGTAAAATATCTTACATCTTTACCACATTATTTACTGCTTTGCCATGAAAGTGCGTAGAAGATAAAGTAGTTTGGTCTGCGAAAATAAAACACCAAGCGTTTGCATCCCCCAGAGGCTGAATCAATTTTTTTTAAACATATTTTCTAGCGGTGACATTAAAAGGTTGCAAGAAAGTTTGGGGGTGGGTGGAAGGGAGGATATTCTACGAAAAGCTATTTCGTCGGGATGTGGGAATAACGAAAGTATCTTGTGGGAAGTGTAGCGTAAAAAAATATATCTCCTTGTCGCGTTCGTAGGTAGTGAAATCTCTCTTATCGTAACGTAAGACTCGGAAGGGTTGTGGGATGTTGAAGGGGGAGGGTGGGGTTATATAAATTTATGTCAAAAGCTGGTTTTATATTGACCTTTTATTTTCTATGTCTTACGCGGCACTTCTTGACCGGGATATAAGGATTTAATAAAATTAATAAATTAGTGGCGAGGAAGATATTTAAAGGCAATTTACCCTCTTTTATGTGACTAGAAAGTGAGAAAGAATTTATTAAAAATAATCCTGAATATACTAAACTGAGATTCGAACCCTGACCTTCCTATTAGCAGAAAATTACTATAGATAATTATAACCTCTAGTCAGCGTGTCCAATGGTGTGAGTAGTAACATTGAGCTTATTTCTTTATTGAAGGAGATTTACACAATTTAATTATTTAAAACTTAAATTCTTAAAGTCGACTGATTGGAACGAAGTTGTGTTAGCTCGACCGCTTGGCACAAAGTTCTGACTGCAAAATGCGTGAACCAATATTAACTAAATTTGACTGGGACATTCTTTGAATATATGCCGAGCAACGTTTGTATAGTTTATTTTTAATTTTTAATAGTGACATGTTGCGAGACTATTGTTTTAAAATCACGTGAGCTACGATTATTATTCATGAATATAACGTAATATTATACAAGGAATTATTATTTTGTTTTCTAAATTGATCATCAAGAGAAAATATCAACTTCAAATACAAGGAGAAGTTATGAGTAATATTTTAACTTTAAATCCAGAGATAAATGTTAAAACTGTAGTAACGATGAGAATATGACATAATTCTTAACATGTAGGCCTACTTTTTTTAAAGGAGAAAGTGAGGTTTCCTTTTATTAGAACTAATAGTAGCCTATATAATTTTCTTTAAAACACTCGACATAGTTCAATTTTTACGCACTTTAGACACAAACAAAGGGTTGAAATTAAAAATCTGAATTACAAATAATTGTGTTTAATAAAACCCAAATTTCTAAGATGGATATATTTCTTCAGGATTTTTTTATGCCCTTTGTTATAGAGAGAGATGAATATTTATTTTAATGTCAGAAAATGAAAGGCTATCTTAGAACAAATAAAAAATAAATACAAAGTTGCCAACATAGAAAAAAAAATCGTTAGCTATCATACTACAGGCAATATATAGATACAAGTTTTCATAGGCAGAATCAATATAAAAAGAATAAAAAGTAGCGCCAAATGGAGAAAGACATCTGATTGGCTGAACGTGTGACGTCACTCCGTACACAATCCAAAACATAACATACACAAAGCTTTATAGAAGACAAACTAAGTTAGTTTAAATAAGATCACATTTTGGAAATTTATATAACTAATACATTCAGAACCCTTAGCTCAGTCGGTAGCATGTCTGAGCTAAGGGTTCCGAGTTCGATTCCCGGTGTGGCAAAAAAAATCTATTATTTGTGAAATGTGGCCTTCACCTTCCACAGTGACTAATTAACGGCTGTGTTGTGTCTATCCTAGATTTGAGTTAGTTTATAGGTCGTGTTCTGATATAATCACTCGGGTCAGAAAGTACACGTTAAATACAAGTAAATTTTTGAAAAAAAACTTTAAAATCCATGCATGCTAATGTCCAATTACGTCATTACTTATTAAAAATATTGTTTATTTTTATTTTGAATAAGCGTTTTCCCTTGTTTTTACTTTTAACGTTTTCTGAAAACTTAATTTCCTCTCTCAAACATTTCTCGCTTGATAACAAACAAAAGTTCAGAAACCTATTGACTTAATCATTATTATTGTGTACTATAGTAAAATAAATATTGGAACAATTATTTGCTTAACTAATAATATAAAAAAGTTTTAATATTTTGGTGAATTTGAATTTTTTAAGTCAATGTCTTCAATAATTTTAGGTTTATAAATAAATATATTTTAATAATATGTGAATCGTAGAAATTGACAAACATTAATTGCATAAACTAGTTTGTAGAAGGTCTAATGAAGAATATTGGTTTTCGATTGATTCCTTATTTATTTAAATGTGATTATACTATATCGCAGGTCTTGAAGTTAATAGGACAAAACAGTGAAACATTCAATCTCAAAATATGTGAAATAAAAGTAAGAGAAAAATAGATGCCCTTTAGACATTTAAAAGATTGCTTTCATCAGAGAAAAAGGAATAAAAGAAACACTTAAAATCTCTTGAAAATTGCTAGGAGGAAGATTTATAAGAAATTGTAGACGAGAGGAGAAAATAAAGTTCTTAAATTTGATCAAACTTATTCAAAACTTTTTACTTGCATAAAAAAAATCTCGTTCGGTAACCTTGATGTTGTCACCGTAGTGCATATTCCAATCGGGATTTGGGATGTAATTTATTTTTAACTTTCTCACAAAGTATTGTAATAATGTGAATTTTAATCTTGAAATTGTGATGAATACTACGTTTTTTGTGGTCCGGGATGCAAAAAAATGGGCTTACATGTTTGTCTAAATTAACTTGAGGTTACAACCGGAATAATTTGATCTTAGTTCAAACTTGATATTTAAATTTTGTACATCAAGGTCAAGTGATAATTTTGTTTACTGCCCTAAAATTAAGAGTGGTTTACTAATGACAGATTTTTGAAAATTCAATTTTATTGAAAATGTCTTAAATGATTTGATCCTAAAACGGTTTCTGTGGAGTATTTCGCATTGTAAATAAGAATATAATTTCGTTCTTAGAAAAAAAGTCAGTTTACTGAAAGCTATTGTACATATATATATTTTAATGGCTACACAAAATTTTGAGTATTTCATAAGATTAGTAAACATTAAAAAAAACTTTGAGTAAAAACGTTTTATGATTTTTAAACAATTACGTTTGAGTCGTACAACTTTTTTTATTTTTAGCACAGAATCTTACTACCCGTCCGGGTTATACGCCTATGTAATAATTACAGTAATGATTAAGGGATTATGAAAGTTTAATTGAGAGCAAGTGCACCCGAATTTGCGTGGAAGGTAAGTGGAACACTAAAAAAAGGAAATACCACCTTCAGTGCACTCAACTAGAATCGAACCTGTCTCCCCGTCTGTGGCAGTCAATTATAACACGGGAGTAACGCGTTAGACCGTACGTCCACCGAAGCGGGTCATATATTTTTATCAATCCATTTAACGCCAAGGCTAATCTTAGGTTGTAAAATACATTAACATTCAAAACGTTGTGAGTCAAGAGCAAAAAAAAATAATTAATAAATTTTATATTATCATCATCAAATACGGGTGTGATAAATATTGGCGTGTGGATGGATGGATATAACGCCGCCAACGGCGTTACATCCTAACGGCGTGACACCCACCTGCAATGTTTCTTTATGTTCAGTGGGAGGCAAAAGAGTTTTATTTTCATAACAAGCCCGTTATGTGAAAAACTGGAAGATCATTTTGCCACAATGGCGGGAATAAAAATATTACAATTAGCAAGTTCTCGTCTGGAGGTAGAAGGAAAGAAGAAACTAAATTACAGCAAACAAAATCGTCCACTGTACACCTGACCGGGATACAAACACAATTATGGGTCCGAACTCACAGGCACTAAGCCAACCCTTCCACTGCCACGAGACCCATATCACTAATACCCCACGCGTTTTAATTACTTTCAATAACCTGAAATCCGCTTCAGTGGAAGCAGGGTCTAAATCACCCCTCTGGCAATAGACTTGACTGCCTGTGACAGGTAGATCAAGATTAGAATCTTGGTCGGATACGCTGAGGGTGGTTTTTCCAAACGCCCTTCGCGCAAATAAGGGTACATTTCACATAAATATGACCTTCATAATCTCTTAAATTCTTAGCGTAGTTAATACATAACCGTATAACCTGAGCAGGTAGTAAGTAATACGTAGCTCTAAAAAAATATTGTCGGTGACCTGGCGGTCTAGGGGTAAGGTGTCAGACTTCTGAGCTGGGGCCCGGGGTTCAACCCTCGGTCCCGGCACAGATTTATTTGATTACCAAACCCTTCCTTCACCTCTGACAAGACATCTTGTGAATGTGGGGAATACCAGGCCTCCACCGTGGTTCAGATTCCACGTTAAACTGTAGGTCCTCCATTTCATCTCACAATCACATTAGCGTAAGTGCGTATAACCCGAACGGGTAGTAAGACGCGGTGCTAATAATAATAATAATAATAAATATTTGATTTAAAAAAGCAAAATTAAAAGAACAAATAAAAGCAGTGTGTGTGTGTGTGTATAAGTTTAAACTTGTAGTATGGAAAGACTAATATACCCCTTTCCCCCACTATTCTGTGCAGTCTACATCCCCCCTAACCCCTTACCAGAGCAACATCCTTTAAACACATTCATCACGTGCAAACACAAATGTTTGTTCGTCTACAGAAATGGGTGGTGGGATCTCCACCAGCTACGTATAGCTTGGTGAAAATTGCCCCAGGCAAGAGTTGGAGGGAGTAATGTAGTGTTCTAATTTAGAACCCTTTGCTTTATTTCAAAGGTGAACGGGAAATTTGTTATGTTGAATTCCTAGTGTATTCAACACCCTGTAAAAAAAAATGGTACGGTGCACTTCACAGACTTTCTTACCCCTTTACATAAAAAGGGAGACATTTACTTACGACTAGAAATATTAGACATTGTTACAGAAACATTGATATAGATATAACTGGTGCAACACAATCGCACTAACGTTCTCATTTTAAATCTTGGGACAATATTTTTACTTTTAAATAAGTTTCCGGTAAACTACCTTTAAGTAAGTCTTCCTCATAAAAACAAACAAATCATATTGTTATTAGAATAAACACCCTTCATGTGTATACATTTGAACAAAATTGTTCAAATATTTTCGAACAAATATTAAATTTTCAATCTTTAGTTATTTGTAAAACCACTTCAATTTTCTTTTATCTGTAAATATAGAAACAACACAATTCTCAGCTGTCCATTTTGAGAGATATCTGAGCATTTTTGAAAAATTTTGAATTTTCTAAAATTCATCAATAGTAATCTGAATCTTAATGTCGTATTCTTTAAATTTAAAATTTAAATCTGGACACGGGAATCAAACCCGGAACCTTTGACTTAGTACGCCAATGCTCTAATCATTGAGTTATCCAGGAATCGTCTCGTTTCCAGGGTGATTCTCCGCTCTCACATCCATCACAGACTTTGCCTTAAAATATGAATGAAGATAATGGCTCTGGGCACGGGACGACTCCTAGATAGCTCAGTGTTTAGACCATTTACGTACTAAGTCAAAGGTTCTGGGTTCAATTCCCGTATCCAAGTGTCATTTTTCAATTTTAAAAATACGAAAGAAAAAAAAGATAGAAGAATTTTAAATATTAATTAATCGTCACCACATAGTTAACACTGTGGATGTTCACAATTAGAACAAAATTAGAGTTTGAAAACATGGATTTGGTGAGAAAACTGTTGGCTATTGATTCGAAGGTAGCTTAGCTGTTGTTGGTAAGATTGTAAAATATACCATCAATCAAGGCCGTAGCTAGCCAATAATTTTAAGGGGAGGGGGGTTGATGGGCACATCCCCAAATTTCAGGGGGCTAGAAAAATTTATAAATGATAAACGGCTCTAGAAGCTCTCTGAAGTTCTCTTTATGGTAGCACCGCCCCATAATTTGTACTTATACATTAATTTTGAAATGGTTTGAACAATAAATAAAGCCATTTATATTTTATTCATAAAATTTTTGGGGGCGTTTGAACCCCCCCGAAACTCCCTCCCTTGACTAAGGCTTTGCCATAAATTTGCGTTAACATTTTTTGTAAGCCGAAATACAAACTCGGCAATCCAGCCCCCACAATTTATCCTAGACTTTTATTTATAAGACACCGCAAGAGGATTTTGCCCTAGAATATATCTGTAGAAGTCCCACACAGTAAAGAGATCCAATATATTACGTTATTACCTTATCTAATTATTCCAAGCCGAGTAGGATTCTCTCCGAATCATGGCCGTTGAAGAAGAGAGCGAAGCACTTTTACGGAGTAATTTAACTTTCAGATTAAAAAGAGATAAGACTCATGTTAGAAATGAAATAACTTATTCGTTGTTAATTAGTTTGTTACTTTGAGGGAGATAAAAAAAAACTTGGCATGCACTATATGCATTGTATTTACTGTATATTGAAGCTACCCGCCTCGGTGGTGTAGTTGGCTAACGCGCTAGTCGTGTTGAGCTCGACTGCTGAGGACGGGGAGATCGAGGTTCGAANTTGTGGACGACTGCTGAGGACGGGGAGATCGAGGTTCGAATCTCGATTGGGTGAACTGGTGGGGGGATTTCCTAAATTGTTTTCCACTCTACCTCCACGAAAATGCGGGTTCACGTCCTCTAATTCAACCTTCCCAATTCCTAATCCATTAGCATAATTAGTACTTAAAGCGTATAACCCTAACGGGTAGTAAGACACGTTGCTAAATAAATAATATATTGAAGTTTTTTCTAGTAATTATCAGGGAGGCCGCATGGTCTAACACGCTACTCTCGTGATAGACCAGACTGCCGATGATGGCAAATAAAGGGGTGCAACTTTGGAAGATCCATCTAAATAGGTAGGCCTATTCATTAAATGAGCTGTCACAGTCAATCCCCTTTACACTAGGTAACAATATATTGTACTAGACCCTTACTTTCCCCGCTCCCCCCCACGCATTATTATTTTCAACCCACATATTGAAGAATCATCATAGACTCTACCATAAAATATAAGTGAATATCGACATTTTTATGAGGAATAAATTACATTTTCAAAATAAAATATAGCCTATGTTACTCGCTGATAATGTAGCTTTATATTGGTGAAAGAATTTTTAAAATCGGTCCAGTAGTTTTTGAGTTTATCCATTACAAACACAAAATCAAATCTTTCCTCTTTATAATATTTGTGTAGATAACATAAAAGTTTAGCAACACAGATTTGGGAATATAACTTAGATATTTCTGCGAGAAAGATAATTATAATTAGATACGATTAATTAGTTTAAGTATTTAAGAATAATTTTAACTAGCAATGACGATATCAAATTGAAAACTATGGAAAGATTTTTGTCGGGAAATGTATACCATTATTAGGTCGGGACAGTAGTTATCAAATATAATAGCTTATATAGTTAATCTATAATATTTTCTTTCGATTATATTAAAATATACTGTCTAATTGTTTTGGAACTATATAGATGATTAATGAACATAAAGATTTGGAAAGTAGTCTGCGAATATCTCAATAGTTCTTGTTTCTGCTAAACTTATTGCACAGCCATAACCCTGCGCTTTAACCATAAATATAATAAATCGGTCAATAAAATGAGCTAAACTACACATCTATCTCTCTTTCGACGTATTCGTACAAAAAACTTGGATTTTTATTACATTTTTATTCGATTTAATTTCAATTTCATATCAAAAATCGTAAAAGACATTTACAGTTTACAGTTGAGTTGTCCGTTGGTTTGTATGTAAACCCTGATTTGTGCAGGCAGCCCACTTTCAACCACAAAGTCATTTAAAATTGACATTTTAGAAACATATATTTTATTTTATTTATTAATTATAAAGTTCATCTAAATATCTAGCAAAAGCTTCCAATAATATTCCTTTATGGATTTATGTATAATTTATCTTTAAATTATTAATCTAAATAAACTAAGAATGAAGTGTACTTAAATACAGTTTAATTTGCCACCATTGTGGAAATAAATGGACCTTTTTTTTTAATGGAAATCAGACTGTATTTACTTAAGAGTTTGGGATTGCGGTGAGCCCGAAATTGAAAAACCGAATCCGTTTCCAAAAACCGCGAATTTTCTGTTTTTTTATTAACGATTTTTTTTTTCAATACGCCACCCACGAATGCATATAAATAGTTTAACACCTGTTTATAGTATATCATAGATGTTACTGTTACTATCTTCTGCTAACAGATGGAACGGTAAATATAGGGGAATCCCTGGAATTGTCTGATTGTTAAGAACTTAAATTACATTTGTGTTAGAAAATTTAGGATTCGTTTTATTTGTAATGAGCTATCCACTGAAACTGTAAAATTAATAGAAGAAACCGTAGCAACCAATGAAACAACTACACCGTTGTCACTACAATATTAAATTCGTAAAGCGATAAAAGATGTACTGAAAACTCTTGAAAAACAAAATAATAAGAATTAATCACTCAAGCAAGATTTTGCAATCTTTAAAATCTGTTTTAAAGAACAAAAAACCTTCCTCATATTAATTGTTCTTCTACAATAAAGCCAACAGATTACTAAAGGCCATTTCTGTTGAATAGTCATTTTTGTACTTATTTCCTTCACAATTATCCGACAAATAAAGTTAATTATCTTGTTTTTATAAAAGGGTATCTACAAAAAAAAATTATATGTACTTATTTAAAACCAATAATAAAAAGATGTTTCCATATAGCTGATTTTACTTTGGGAAAAATTATATCATTTAAGTTTTCTATAATGTTAAAAAGAGTGTGTGTGCAACTCCATTATAAATTATTTTCACCCCATTTCTAGTTCTACTTTACATGTACAAATAAAGCAATATTAAACTTGACAGTTAACCTTTCAAAGACAATAATTTTGATCGATATATTATTGCGGAAATATGGCAACTTCGTGCGTGATTTTAATTTTAATTTCACTTGGAGAAAAAATAATAAGGAATTTTAGTACTAGGAACAAAAGTAAATATTTACTTAATAAAATAAAATTGGGACTTAATTTCTTATCGAAATCTTGGAAATATAAACGTAAACAATAAGAAACTGAAAAACCAAATTAATGTGATTTATATATGATTAATTATTATATTTAATATGTGGGTATAACCGTACTACATACCTACCTAATCACGCAGTTCTCTTACGAAGTAGGCAAGTAACTGTGAATATAACTCAAAAATCAACTCCCTTCTTAATCCATCCTTCACTAACTTTCTCCGCGTTTAATCCATCCTCACTAATTTTCTCCATGCTTAATTCATCCTCACTAACTTTCTACACACTTACCTATCCTTAAATACTCCCTTAGCTTCAACAACATCCATACACCGAGACATACATGCTCTTTTATTCTTAAAGCTCTTAATATTTCTCTTTTTTCACACATTCGTCTACAACATTTAGCCAAGTCTCACATGGCCTACGCCTTCCTTTTGATATAAACACTCTACCTTCATATATTTGCTTCGTCACTCGATCCATACTCATCCTCTCAACATTTCCAAACCAAAGTAGCACGCTTATTTTACACTGACCTATTGGATCCCTTTTCAAACCACACGCCTTCAGCACCCATTCATTACCGACTGTCCATACGAGTTGTTCCACATACATTTGTTAGATATCTCATTCCAACGGCATTTATCTTGATATTGTGTTTCTCCTGACAAACTCATGCTTCACATACATAAAGCAATGTTGGCGTCAACATTCTTTTATATACTGCCATGCCATATTAGTCTCTTTCGTTACTACTCTATTCTTTGCAATAGTCCATATTCATCCATACGACTTCTACTCTCCGAGACGCACTCGCCCCTGCTATAATAGTTTGGCTACTTAATCCAAACCCGCCTCGGTGGCGTAGTTGGCTAACGCGCTTGTCATGTTGAAGCTCGACTGCTGAGGACGGGGAGATCGAGGTTCGAATCTTGGTCGGGTGAACTGGGGTGGTTTTTCCTAAATGGTTTTCCACTCTCCCTCCACGCAAATGCGGGTTCACTTCCTCTGATTAAACCTTCCCAATTCCTAATCCATTAGCGTAATTAGTACTTATAGCGTATAACCCGAACGGGTAGTAAGACGCTGTGCTAAATATTATTATTATTTAATCCAAACTAATTATGTAGTAAATTATTACCAATTTTGGCCGCGAAAAGTTTGTATTTTTTGAAAATAGGTTTGTGCAAGGTCTTAGGACGAGTAATTACTCTCAGATAGGAATTAAGATTGAAAAGAATCTTCCATGACAATTCTATTACATGTATAGGGGCCTTGAGTATTCGTCCAATTCTAACATAGATAATCTTTCACTGTTTCTAATTATTTCTTATTATTTGGTTTATATTAATCGATAAAAAGGGGATTTAGAGAGTAAATTAAACACTTTAACTCAAGTCTTACATATTAAATTGTATTTAAATAAAACGAACGTGATTATAAATCATATACACTAATTTCTCCGTCCGGTGTGGTTCAATAGAGATTGACGACCAGCTTCCGTGATCGCATGGTCTACGGCGCGTCTCTTGCAGTCTTGACTGACGATGACAGGGAAATCAGAGCTCAAATTCTGTACCGACTAAGGATTTTTCTTAAATGTTTTTCCATTCTCCCTCCCTGCTAATGCGGGTACAATTCTTCTAAAATTCAACCTACCACACCCCTATTACATCAGCGTAATTAGTACATAGGCGTATAATCAAGTGGTTAGAAAGAATCGGTGCTAAAATTAAATAAGGTGGCCAAAGCTTTAAATCATTCGCAAAAATCTTCTAAGATTAATAAGTGATTCGGTGAGTCATAGCTGCTTAGTTAAATTGCATTAGCTACTTTTTTATGATAGCAAATTTTATCACGTAATAATCCAGAACAGAACAATTATCTTTCAGCATGAGACGAGGCTTAACACGTAATAACCTGAGAGAGAAAAAAACGTGCAGGCGTAAACGTAACATAAAATTCAGCGTCAAAAGATTATTGACTGATATAAAAAAAACTCGCTAAACGAATCCCCCACGCAATAACTATTGTTTTATTATTATTTTTACTCACTATTTTGGATGTATTACATCTCAAATTATCCTCCTCTTTCCTGTTCCTTAGCTTAATAACGCTTCTTGAATATTAAAAATTAACTTTACACTAAAAGCATTCCTCTTTTTCTCTGATGAAAAGGTGTTGACCTATTTTTTTTTGTCTCTTTCCAATTTAATAAATATAATTTGTGGTACAAGATAAAATGTGTTAATCACTTAGAACGTTTACCCTTAATTATTGAGCTATTAAAGTAATCATGCTTACCACTTAAACCTTCTTTAAAATAAGTACTCTTAAAAGTTTAACCAAATGTTCTGTTTTTTTCTTTTTTATGCCTACCTTTCTTGGGGAAACTTATTATAATGAGTGTTAGGGAGATCGTTTACACCGTTTTATGGCAAGGATAAGGCGTTCTTTTCCGCAGTTTTATTATTACTTTGTGAAAATATGTGGGGAATTTATTACTTAAAAAATTCAGGTGTATACAGATAACATGAAATATAGGATATAAAATATTTTTATCTCTGTAGAATAGCTTATTTAAAAGATGGTATGCATTTTAATATAAATATCGCGAGATTATTACTAAAAAAAATGTGGATAAAAGTTTACACTATTTAGATTCATTCTTAAGATTCAGTCTTAAAACTATTTTAATCCAACACCAAAATTGTTTAGAATTATATCAAATTAGTCATATTAGGGACAGTTTACATTAAGTTTAGTTTGTTTTTGTATAATATGACCCAAAACCTTTTTGAGAAATCAATACTATCATGTTACTTTATTATTATATTGGTGACCTGGTGGTCTAGAGGTAAGGTTTCGGACTTATGTGCTGGGGTCCGGGGTTCAATCCTCGGTTCCTGCACAGATTTATCTGATTACCAAACCCTTCTTTCACCTCTGACAAGACCTATATTAATCACAACTTGTGAATGTGGGAAATGCCAGGCCTCCGCCGTGGTTCGGATCCCACATTAAACGGTTGGTCCTCCATTTCATCTCACAATCACCCTACCATTACACATTAGCGTGTGTGTAACCCGAAATGGTAGTAAGACGCGGTGCTAATAATAGTAATAATAATAATAATATTGAAAGTTTTCATTTTGCTGTCTCATCACTCAAACACCTACTTCTACTAGTATTTCTACTAGCTACAGATATAATTTTAATAAACGTTATCTATTTATATGCAAATTTTTATAAAAAATAGATTAGGTAGAGTTTTGATACATTAGTTTGTCGACAAATATCAAGCAAGTTAAGCTTTTAGAATGTAATACAGACGTTATATAAACTTATAAATATACATTAAATAACGTTTTCATGGTTGTTTATTAATTGTTTTTAAATATTCATTGAAGTTTTTTATTATTATGAACTATCACTCCCGCACGGCGTTGCCCGTGACCCATCTACAGATTCAAAATGAAACGTTATCTCTGAAACGTTTTTTTTTCCCCGAGGAGGGTGAGACATATTTTTATCACAGTTATATTTGAGACGTAATTTTTAAACCAAATTAACAATATTTTCTTCAAAAATTTGTTAAAAATATCCTAGTTAAAAAGCTAATTAAAAATTTAAAAATCTGTCTTCGAGGTGCATTTGGACCCCCTTCCGTCCACATTGCTAACAATTTCAGATATCTGCGTGCCGTATATTTGATGGACATCACACACAAACAAACACATACAAAACACTTCCTTTTTTTATTATTATAGATGTAGAGTGACCTGGCGGTCTAGGGGTATGTGCTGGCGGCCGGGGTTCAATCCTAGGTCCCGGTACAGATTTATCTGATTACCAAACCTTTCCTTCACCTCTGACAAGACATCTTGTGAATGTGGGGAATGCCAGGCCTCCACCATGGTTCGGATTCCACGTTAAACTGTAGGTCCTCCATTTCATCTCACAATCACCCTACCATTACACATTAGCTTAAGTGCGTATAACCCGAACGGGTAGTAAGACGCAGTGCTAAATATTATTATTATTATTATTATTATTATATGTATGCGCTTGATTTAAAACAAAATTAACGAAATTTATAAAGGTAAAAAAATTAAATATTATTAATAATCATACAGGTATTAAACATACATTATTTATAACGCTACCTAATAAAGTTATGATATTACTAATAACTATTTGAACCTCAAAATTACAAACGCTCTTACGATACCACATTGGCGATATATCTTTTTAAATAAGGTTTTAATGTACAGTATTTTGACTCGAAAATTTGTTCAAAAAAGACTTCATAACTCAGACATGAGCAAACAAATTTATAAAAGAAATAAATTTTACATTTCAAGCTGAATAGGACTAATACTGTTCATAAATATAATTAAAATATTATAATAATTAAAGGCACATTAAATGATTAAAGAAAATCTAGGGTATTTGAAAACAAGGTGCCTAGGAAGATATTTGTTGCAAAAAGTTATGAAGATACTCGGGTATGGAGGAGGTCACATAATCATGGAATACATATATTCTCGAAACAATACATTGCTAGGATAACCAAGTCTCGCAGATTACGGGGGGCAGGACATGCAGCGGGAATGGGAGAATCTAGAACCTTCTGTACTGGCAAATTCAATGAGAAGAAACCATTGGGAAGATGGGAGGATAACATTAGAATGGACCTGAAAGAGATAGGATCTAATGAGGTGGACTGGATAGAACTAGCTCAAGCCAGGGATAGGTGTCGTACATTTTTAGTAAATATTATTATTATTATTATTAGCACCGCGTCTTACTACCCGCTCGGGCTATACGCACTTACGCTAATGTGTAATGTTAAGGGTATTGTGAGATGAAATGGAGAACCTACAGTTTAACGTGGAATCCGAGCCACGGTGGAGGCCTGGCATTCCCTTTAGTAAATACAGCAATGAAATTTCGAGTTTATAATGTCACAGTTTAAGTAACGTCTGGACAATGGAATAATATAACTCGGCTCTGTTACTTTCTCATAGATAAAACTGTCATTGAGCTACGAAAAATTACAATAAATACCCTAATAATAGCCACATACATGGTACACATTCTCTTATAGATACGTATCTGGGTTTGATTCACTTGTTTTAAGTCTAATTTTTCAGAATGTATTTGAATTTTCTCTGTGGCGTAGTTGGCTAACGCGCTAGTCGTGTTGAGCTCGACCGCTGAGGGCGGGGAGATCTAGGTTCGAATCTCGGTCGGGTGAACTGGGAGTGGTTTTTCCTAAATGGTTTTCCACTCCCTCTCCACGCAAATGCGGGTTCACTTCCTCTAATTCATCCTTCACAATTCCTAATCCATTAGCGTAGTTAGTACTTAAAGCGTATAACCCGAACGGGTAGTAAGACGTGGAGCTAAATGATAATAATAATAATAATAATAATAATTTGAATTTTGTTCGTCCAATAGTCCAAACCAAATATTAATCCATACATGTTAAGTAAAGAAAGACCTCCTGGACCAACAGCTTGCATAGTGGAAATATAATAATTGTAGCCGGGGTTGTGTTTCTGAGAGCCTGGCAACTGGATGAACATATCTACACCCCAGTTTTGGTTGGAAAAAACAGTAGAGAACATTCAAACATAATTTTGGGCGGCCGACATTGATAATGGCTTACTATATTATGTGTTATTCTATAGAAAATGATAACATATATCAAAAGGTACAGCTGCAGATTACATGACTTGTTGTACGAATATATTAAAATAGTTTTAGTAACTAACTACCATTCTACTGTTCTTCGCACCAATATCATACCTGTATTTGTATCGGTGCGCCAAGTTAAGAATCCTTGACTATATGACTTCACCCGAGAATGGTGATCTATGTCAAATTTTCCACTTTTGGTTAAAAGAGTATTAAAGTTTGACCTTGTGTATAAAACCAATTTTACTAGATGACAACTCGAGTTTGTATCCTCTTAATTAATTATTCAGTAGTCTCGATTTTACCGCAGGTGAACCTTGTGCATTCTATAGAGACGTAAATACGAAATATCTCAAATTTAACACTTTTGGAGATAGTCCACTTGACGATGTAATACTTTACATATATTTAAAGTATTAATTATATATATATATAAAAGTATGCTTATAAATATATTCTCAATTGTGTGGCTAACGCACCCTATTTTATATAAAGCCCAGCTCTGGGATAAGAAGTCAAGAACAGCAACGAGCACTCGCTCTTTGTCAAGATGGAGGATTTCTTCGTGGTCACGACATAACGAAGATGGAGAGGAAAGAAACACATAAAAAGATATAAAGGATAAGATACTAGCAAAAGAAGAGACACTACAAACTTGGTACAGTAGGAAACGCGGTAGGAAGGGCGGTATCTGATACAAGGACGTAGTCGGGGGATTGGGGGGGGAAGAGATTTTAATATTTATCATTTTTTTCTATTCTCCGGCATTTGGGAGATGTGCCCACCAGATCCCAACTGAAATTATTGGCTGGCTATGGCCTTTATCTGACAGTTACAAAAGCTACTAAAATGACGTTCATACGTAAAGTCACGTGATCTAAAAGCCTGGTGCTGCTATTTCTTTATTCAAGTAATTCCCCATTTGTCCCCATGAGGCTGAGCTTACCTCGTTACAGACCCATAGCTTTACAGATAAATTTTAGAAGCGCCGGTGATCTAACCCAGGACCTCTGGATCCGTAGCCAAGAACTTGGACCACTAGACCACAAAGATGGTCAATCAGTAAACTATTATCGTCGATATATACAATATTGTTTAAACATATTCTAGTGAAAATAATGATACGTATTAAATTAAAATATAAACCACACAGGAGAAGTAAGATAAGTTAAATTATTATTATTAGCACCGCGTCTTACTACCCGTTCGGGTTATACGCACTTACGCTAATGTGTAATGGTAGGGTGATTGTGAGATGAAATGGAGGACCTACAGTTTAACGTGGAATCCGAACCACGGTGGAGGCCTGGCATTCCCCACATTCACAAGATGTCTTGTCAGAGGTGAAGGAAGGGTTTGGTAATCAGATAAATCTGTGCCGGGACCGAGGATTGAACCCCGGCCGCCAGCATAGAAGTCTGACAGCTTACCCCCTAGACCACCAGGTCACCATTTAAAATAAGTTAAACTCAAGAGAGTTGCATGAAGGTTAAGTTGGGAGAGAGAGAAAGTTATCAAATAGGACCGTGTTTAGGAATAACTTTTGGACACTCCCCAAAGATTCTGTCAGATTTATCAGTGTATCTGTCAGTAGTTTTCGAAATAAAAATCAAATGTTTGAAGAGAAAAAGAAGAAATAAAAGATTGATTAAAACGCGATGATGAAGGTAGAGAGAATGTATCGACAGATCATACAAGTTCCTCTAAAACTGCCGCTGACATAATGTGAAATATGGCCTCGCATGGCTGTCGGAACTACTGATAAATTGAAGAGAATAGGAGAAAGTTGTGCTTTTGATTGAAAAAGATATGTGAGAATGATTGTGATTAAATTTTGCTAGGAAAAGCATTAAAAACTAGTAATCTATATTTAAAGTGAGTGAAGTTTCGTATTTTGCCCCGTGTTTATGTAAAAAAAAAAGTTTTGACTAAAATATATAAAATATTTTTAAAATTATAAATGTTGCCTAAGGAGATGAGAATCGAGCACAGGACCTTTATATATATATTCTGAAAATTGAAAAATGACACCTGGGCACGTGAATCTAACCCGGAACCTTTGGCTTAGTACGCCAATGTTTTAATCCACTGAGCTATCCAGGCATTGTCCCATGAAAGGTCATTATTCACTCATATTTTAAGGCAGAGTCTATGATGGACGTGCGGAAATCATCAGCTACAAAGATGTGATTTCTTTTATTAAGATCACGAGCTATCAGATAACGCAGCCACCATTGAGTCGGTAGTTGGCTTCATGCTGCCACTTGTACAGTTATTATAATTTAAGGGGTGACCTGGTGGTCTAGGGGTAAGGTGTCAGACTTCTGTGCTGGCGGCCGGGGTTCAATTCTCGGTCCCGGCACAGATTTATCTGATTACCAAACCCTTCCTTCACCTCTGACAAGACATCTTGTGAATGTGGGGAATGCCAGGCCTCCACCGTGGTTCGGATTCCATGTTAAACTGTAGGTCCTCCATTTCATCTCACAATCACCCTACCATTACACATTATCGTAAGTCCGTATAACCCGAACGGGTAGTAAGACGCGGTGCTAATAATAATAATAATAATAATTAATATAATTTAAGGGATTGCATATTAAATAATCAAATATTCAAAGCTAGTATTTATGCTTTTAGTGAGAATTACTCCATCTAGATATATATATTCTGAAAATTGAAAAATGACTACGTTATCTAATAGCTCGTGATCTTAATAAAATCACACATTTTTAGCCGATGATTTCCGCACGTCCATCATAGACTTTGCCTTAAAATATGAATGAAAAATGACCCTGGGCACAGGACGAGTTCTGGATAGCTCAGCGGTGGGGCGTTCGCTCAAAGCCAGAGGTTTCAGGTTCAATTCCCTGATTCAGGTGTCATTTTTCAATTTAAGAATACTAGAAAACCCATACGCAAACTGCGCAATACCGTACTTATATAAAAATAAAGAACAATATTATATTTCTTAATAAAGACTTTGTCTAAACTAACGAAAATACATATTTTTCTTAAATGAATAAAACACAAGAGACACGTGAAGTTTAGTATGTATGTAGTATTTAACATGTGAAATGTATAACATATACATGAGACATTCATATTATAAAATGTTTGAGAAAAATTCCGTATGGACACAAACAATATACCTATTTCTTACAATTTCGTACAATTTCGTACCCATAGCCCCAGCGGTTCCGGTGATGCGTCTGGGAAGAGGGCGAAGCGGTTAACCTTTTAGACTTCCGGTAAAAATTGTAATTTTAATAGCGGTGGTTGTACATCTTCAAGTAAACACATTTTTAATAGCTCGTTTGTAAATTTGAACCCATAAAATAGGACGATATTGAGCCTGACAAGAATAAACACATTCGTATATAATAATAATTATTATTATTATTAGCACCGCGTCTTACTACCCGTTCGGGCTATACGCTATTACGCTAATGTGTAATGGTAGGGTGATTGTGAGATTAAATGGAGGACCTACAGTTTAACGTGGAATCCGAACCACGGTGGAGGCCTGGCATTCCCCCCATTCACAAGATGTATTGTCAGAGGTGAAGGAGGGGTTTGGTAATCAGATAAATCTGTGCCGGGACCGAGGATTGAACCCCGGCCGCCAGCACAGAAGTCCGACACCTTACCCCTAGACCGCCGGGTCACCCTTCACCTTTATAAAAATAATAATAAAGAAGATATACATCTTTAGATTAAACTTTTTATTACCCTTTAACTTTACCGGTTATGACAGATCAAGGTAATTTTGGTCACACTCGAATATTATTTGAACGTACTTGATACATATTTTGCGAGTTTAAAACACTCAAAGATCGCCTTTAAATTACTAAGTAGTTTTCTTACACGATCGATTGAAAATTGGCGTAAAATCGACTAGTTGCCGATCCCAGGTATAAGACCATTTCACCATTGAAGCGTGATACATCTTATGGGTTCGTTAAAACTACTATTTTAATTAAAATAACCCAAGTTGTATCCAAACACAAGCTCTAAACGCATTCCTCTTCACTGCACTGTTTTAGGCCTACACAACAGCCCACGCATATTTATTCTAAGATTTAAAAAAAAAGCCATCACTCTAAGCGCACCCTCCTCAAAGTCTTAAAATACCGAATCTCCCTTTTCTAATCCTCCGTTCCACGTTGGTGGATTTTCCGGTGAATCCTTGTTGTATAAAACCATTGAAGGCTTGACGTTGCTGTGTGGGTTAGGAGATTTTGCATGGCGTGGTTGCTTTTAGGCCTCATCAGAGGATGATGGCCGACCGGCTTACGGTGTCCTGGGTCTTTTGTTGTCTGGTATCACCGAACCGTCGTGGTACTATGGTAGAAACCTCTCTACTCTCTCTTCCTCTAGAGATCCGCCTGACCACACAGACAGCGGGTTCAGCCAATTCACGCGGAGATGATCAAAGTGATGTGCGATTTTCCAACAACAACAAAATATTTGTTCTATGATGATGTTTTAAATCGTCTTTAAGGCGGTCAAAAAAGATAGTGAGTGCTTCTTTTGTGAACTTATTACAGATGAAAAATTAAAGAGCTTCATTAATTACTTGATAATTGTGTTTTGCTATAAATAAACTTTGAGAAAATATAATCTTCTTTACGTTCAAAAAATATAACACTCAACTTTATTCCTAATTTTATTTTATATATATAATATGATAGCTGTACATAACATTCCTTGGAAGTATGAATACGTGAAATTGATATAATAACTTTTATAGCTGTCAGATAAGGTTCTTCTCATCAAAACTGGATGATAGGTGGTTCCATATCAAGTTTACAGCATTTTAGAAAATATGGAAAACCAACAGTTCAGGAGATTATTAAAATGTTCAAGAAATTTATTAAAAATAATCCTCCAATTTTAATAATGAAAATAGTTAATTTCAAACTCTTATTTTATTTTTAACTGTATAAAAAATATCGCTATACTCTTGAAATTTCAATAATAAACATTATACAATAATAATGTCATTAATACTATTTGACCTCTTGGCTTACTATAAAATCAAAAGTTTTTTACTATGAAGTGTTAGCAGTAATAAAAATACGCTCTTTTTTAAAGTTTATGTTTATAGGGGAAAGTAAAGAGAGATCTATCTTATTTTTTATTTTTTAATAATTAATCTTATTAATTGGCGAAAATAATTGGGAAAATTGACTCATTCTTACTAATCCTTCTATTGAAATAAACTTATGTTCATAAACGAGCATGATCCACTTCGTTGGCCGCATGGTAAAAGGCGTCACACTTGCAATAGACTAGATTGCAGATCATGAGGAGATCGGGGCTCTAATCCCGTTGGGGTGCACTATGTGTGGTTTTTCTTAAATGGTTTTCCCACATTCCCTTCGCTCAAATACAGGTACATTTCCTCTAATATCAACATTCCTTAACAATGGAACATTAGTGGGTGACCTGGTGGTCTAGGGGTAAGGTGTCAGACTTCTGTGCTGGGGCTCCGGGGTTCAATCCTCGGTCCCGGCACAGATTTATCTGATTGCCAAACCCTTCCTTCATCTCTGACAAGACGTGTATTAATCACAACTTGTGAACGTGTGGAATGCCAGGCCTCCACCGTGGTTCGGATCTCACGTTAAACTGTAGGCCCTCCATTTCATCTCACAATCACCCTATAATTACACATTAGCGTAAGTGCGTACAACCCGAACCGGTAGTAAGACGCGGTTATAAAAAAAATATCTTCTATCAACAATACAAAATAAACAACAGCATCTAACAACAACATTTTCACTGTTCAACTGTTTGTGTTGTATACCTTGCTAGACTAAAAGCTTGTTTTGTGGGGGGTAGTTTTAGTCCCCAGACTACCCTCTTGTAATTGAGATTAACTGCTCCAAGGAGAAAGAAATCGATGCGCGTGCCCCTGAACGTCCGACTAAGAAGAAGAAGAGGAAAGACCCTCGACGTAATGGTCGGGTCGCAGGACCATCACACACATTAATTTAAGTGACGATATCTTATCTGTGACGTTGATTAAAAGCTTAATTTGGCTCACTCCTTTATACGCTCAGCTTCGATCCAGCCGACATCAAACTACTTTTTAAATAACATATGTTCGTTGTTTACGGTAGTGTTAACTCTTTATTTATTTAATATATATTGATGAAAATATATTGCGCAAGTTATATCTTGACTAAAATAGCTTTATAATAATAAATAATACTTAATAGTTTAAATATATAACACACATTTATAAGTCTTATTAAATTTTAGATGGGCTAGTGATAATGATTGTGATGATAAATATTAGAATATAAAATATATTTAAAAACATATTTGGAATGTTTTGGAAAACTTTAATTTGTTTTCTATAGATTGCTAAATGTATTATATTTTTTACAGTAAAAAATCTTATTGACTTCTAAAAAAAAAGACACAAAATTTAGAAAATATAATTTGATTTAATCATAGTTGAATTTGGCAGATTTAATCATAAGTTAAAAATATAAGGAATACCTAGCTTTAATTACTTTCAAATAATATATAGGTTCTAGAAAGTTGGCGACAGTAGATTCACATTAATTGATATTTTAAAAATATGTATTTGTGAAATTATACATACTGCTAATTTAATAAATATAAACACAAACTACAAGTTATGATAAAGCCTATAAATAATAGGTGTAGATTATATAAAATTATGATTGTAACTTCGTTGATTCTAAAAGGGGAAAGGATTTCCTTGATTGTTTGCAATATGCTATAGCTTATAAGATAGGACCATAGCGTAATCGGTTAAGGTAAGACTGCTATCTTTTAGGGTAAATGGATTGTACACGAGACTATTTAAAAAAAAAAAAAATCCGAGCTCCCTTGATGATTGTTTTCACTTAGACGACCAATTTAAAAACAACAATAAAACATAATATTCTTTTATTCTCTAACCAAAACAACATAATGGTATTTTAATAAACCATTGATAATATAATTACCAATGAAAAATGTTCTCAAGTCATGCAAAGGCGATATATTTAAAGGACATCATGGTAGCTCAGGATATGATTTCCCATGTTAATGTATTTACGTTTTCACAGAGTTTTAAAGATATATCGTTAAAACATAAACCATAAATTCTTAAATGATTCTAAAAAATGGTCTTACAGTGTCACAAAAATATAATTTTTATCTTTAAGTGGGTTTTTTTGTCAACATATTTTTGAAAAATTATCTACAACTTAGGCTATATTTTGATTTAGTCACAAAAATGGCCGGTAGGAGTTTTTATGCCAGTATGTAGAGTAAAAAAGGTCCGCAGTATCATATGCCTATTTAGAATAGGAGACAATAAAAAGGTAATTTTAACAAGCAAATCAATTTTTTCAAGGCTCAAATATTAAAGTGATAGTGTATACTCATCATAAGAAAGGGGGAAATGTCCTCAGCACATAGACAAGAGTCATTTCAGGGTGAACTAATTATTTTCTTCCCTCTCTTTCTATTTAATGTGTTGGTGTCTAAGTGTGATAGCGCTTAGACTAATTAGGTGCGTCAAGTCAAGATGGAACCCGCTTCGCAAAATATCTTCGAAATCACCAAGTAGGAAACGTCTTTAATCACTAATTTAAAACTCCCTATTCGTATTTACTTCTGAAAACAATTGTAATCGTAATGAAAATAATAAAAAATATAACATATTGAAATATAAAATAATCCATTTATGTTCATATTAATATGCTGTATTATATACACACATGTATAGCTTCGTTATTTTACATTTTAATGTCAATCTCCAAATTCACGACAAACTACCCTTTGTAAACTTTTAAATAGAGCAAAATACAATATACGCTGGAACACGATTGCGGTAATATTAACAATCTGATAAAATATAATACTTTTTTTATAAATCCAAGCAATATTTACAATATATTAATATTCATATCGTTTGTATCCCACAAGAATTTTAAAAATATCATAAAACCCACTTTAAAAAAGTTGTATTTACTGTTGCGATGGTATTATTAATGAGGGCCGATTTAACTGAGGGTATATCTCCAAAAATTAACTTTAACTACTTTATTATAATCTTATCAACTCACCATGCCTTGTTTAGATTATAGGGTTGAATAATTATCTTAACTTTTGTGGCCTTAACCCAAGATATTGGGAGATTTTAAGTTTATTTATGTATTCCACCCACGCGGAACTATAGTAATCACTTTTCTTTTGAATCTTTTCCTAAGAAACTTTGTTTTGTTTTTATAATTTCTCTTGAACACTGTTTCTATGTAAAACATATATTTAAATTTATCTGGCTAGTCGGAAGACCTTACCATTTACTAAATACTTTAACATTTTCCTATATATTTTTATACATGATTTGTATATGTTGTTGATTTGTTAGTTTATCTTTTTATAGTCCATTGTTTGTCTAGGTTTTCCTATTCATAGAGGACTTAGATTTCCTTTATTCACCATTCTTATTAATATACAGCACATATGTATCACGAACTATTTTAATAAAGATTTGTATTATGTTATTATTATTATTATTATTATTATTATTATTATTATTAGCACCGCGTCTTACTACCCGTTCGGGTTATACGCACTTACGCTAATGTGTAATGGTAGGGTGATTGTGAGATGAAATGAAGGACCTACAGTTTAACGTGGAATCCGAACCACGTTGTAGGCCTGGCATTCCCCACATTCACAAGATGTCTTGTCAGAGGTGAAGGAAGGGTTTGGTATTGTATTATGTTCTTTCTGAGACAACTTATTATTTTCGTGTCGATACAAGACTTACAGACTAATCAAATTCTAGAACAAATACAACAACCCGCCTATTAATTCCCGATATCACCAAAACACTTTTTTTGACAATAACTGGAATTAAAATTGGAACTTTACCGAGTGACCCAAAAAGTATTAATGAACTTAAATTTGTTAAAAAAAATGATACCGAGACATGGGAATCGAACCCGGCATTCTTGACTTAGCACGTCAATGTTCTTAGCACTGAGCTATCCAGGATTCGTACCATGATTAGGGTCACTATCCGTTCATTGTTTAGGGCCGAGTCTGTGAAGGACGTGTGGAATTGTCAGCTACATGTGAAAGACTAATAGTGTCGTGAGTTATCGGATACCACAGCCATCTGAGACTCTGGAGGGCTGTTATGCCGCCCAGTATTCAATATAAGGTTGTAATTAAAGCACGTGTGGTCTCCTGTAATCATACCGATAATGATTTACAGCCTGTGTGTTGATGGTCATTAATGATCTGTGATATGTTTGATCAAAAAACTTAGAATTCATTAAATAGTAGGCCTAACTTACCCAGTGATACCCAAATTTAATAATGATTTTATAAATATATATAAAAGTGGCACATAGATTTAAGGTGCACTTATTAAAGTTGGCATATCCCTTTTAGTCTCTATACCATACTATAAAAAATACTTCATGGCGTGATCTCGCAAGCGAGCTATATCGACCCGAGTAGCCGCCGCCGTTAACAGATAGAGGGTGTCGTGTGGTCAGCACAACGGGGCCTTCAGCCGTTAATCTCGGGTTTCTAAAGCGGAGCTGCTACTTATTTATTCAAGTAGCTCCTCATTTGTCCTCACGAGGCTGAGTTGAGCCCGTTCCAGATCAACTGCTTTACAAATAACTGCTTTACAAATAAATTTTGAAAGCACCGTGAATCGAGCCCAGGTCCGCTGAGTCTGTAGCCAAGAACTCTGACCAAAAGACCAAAGAGCGGTAGAAATTATCAATACCTATGAAATAATACATAATATAATAAAATGTTTTTATTGTTGACTGTAAAAAATGTTTGTATTTTCTAAATTGTTCTCCCAGCCAAATTAAGACTATTCTTATATAGTCGTAGCTGTGGAATTAATTGGTAAGGAAACTCAATTAAAGATGGTTTTTTTTATATACTTTGAGTAACTAACATAATTCTATATTTTTTTAAATGGCTTCTAGTCCGGGAAATTTTGATTTTTGGATCAGGGAAGAGTTTTAGACCCAGACATGTATTTACTCAAATTACCTTCCTCACCCTTAACCCACAGAATCACTTGTGCTAAAAGGTAAATAGAATTTTATTTATATCTTTAACTATCAAAACAATCATTTTAGAAAACATTCTGAACTTAAAAAAGTAAGGTGCAGTTAAATACCGGTTAAGTCTTCGAAAAACCTCAAGTTAAAATAGAAAGGTGAAATGATAGTATGCTAAAGAAATTAAAAAAAAAATTAAAAGTAATTAACAAGTAAAATTATATATATTTAATATTGATACACAATTCAAGCTACGTTTTCGCGGATACTCGCCCAAGGAGTAACGGGACTCTAACTCAAGTTTAAGACTTCGTTTCCACATATAAACACTGAACATGTTCTAATAGCTTGTTGCGTTTTAAGCCTTATGTCATATTATTTATATTTTCTGTAACACAATACTCGCACATGTTAACTCCATTAAATTAGCCCTCTTCAGAGTTTATTTTTAATTGTATGTGTCCTCAATTCATTTACATATTAATTATTTTAATATGTTTTCATGTATTTATTTTTCTGAATGATGGTCACCATTTGACTTGATTATGCAGGGTGTCTACCATCCGGGAAAATCAGGGAAAACGGGAATCAGCCGGGAATTTGAAGTGATCGGGAAAAAACGGGAATAAGTCGGGAATTTGGTAAATCACAATAAAAATCCGGGAAAATGATATTTTACTCAAAATATGAAATACGATAATCATTAAATCAGTAAATTATAATGCCATTTTTTTGTTTGTAGCTGTGTAATATATTTTTAATTAATAGTAAACAATTTTAATACGAATTAAAAACATATTCAAATTTTAAAATTTATTATTATTCATAAAAAAGGTTAGTAGAAAAATGAGGGTGGAGAGGGGGGGG
>CABFOW010000808.1:55082-87967 GCA_902141385.1 Timema californicum | reverse complement strand
GGGGGGGGGGGTGCGAGTTAGGAGGATGTGACATACTTTTTTAGTCGGGAGTTTAGGAAATGATCAGGAAAAATCAGGGAAAAGGTCGGGGATTTCATAGGTCAAGTTGAGTAGACACCATGTTATGTTATGTCATGAATATTTTTAATCATATTATTTATATCTCATATATTTTAATTGCTTGTCGAAAACGTAGCTTGAATTGTGTATCAATATTAAATATATATAATTATACTTGTTAATTACTTTTAAATTTTTTAATTTCTTTAACATACTATCATTTCACCTTTCTATTTTAACTTAAGGTTTTTCGAAGTCTTAACCGGTATCAAAACAATGATTATAAAATATTATGTGTCGGTGCACACCAAAGGGTAAGCGGAACTGAGAATAAATCTCTTTTTATCTTTGGAACAAACGGATACGATGGGGAACACGCTTTGGAAAATGAGTCGATTTTTTTTTTTTTTAATGAGTCGATTTTTTTTTTTCTTCTTTTTGTAGGGTCTTTGATATCATTAAGACGTCATCGCAAAACTCAAACTAAAAGAATAATCTTGTTTTATATTTGTGCGGTCGTATAATAGAAACTTCGTTAATGTTCTGTTACATTCTTCCCTTCCTCCATTTCCCCCCCTGTCGTTCCCTAATCTAATGCGACGTAATAAATTGTAGAAAGAGTCTCGCTTCTTTTGTACCTTGAAATGAAAGGATTATATCACTATGTTTGTATTAAAGATGTTCTGTGAAGCCTGAAATATTGTCAATGTACGTCTCTTGAGTTTTTCAACGCTCAAAAGGATGATATTAAACAGAGAAAAAAAGTAGGCTACGTATTACGGTTATTGTAATCAATAATTCAACGTCACATACCAAGCTATTAGGGGCTGGGGAAAATATTTTTATTATTATTATTATTATTGTTATTATTATTATTATTATTATTATTAGCACCGCTAATGTGTAATGTGTAGGGTGATTGTGAGATGAAATGGAGGACCTACAGTTTAACGTGGAATCCGAACCACGGTGTAGGCCTGACATTCCACACATTCACAACTTGTGATTAATACATGTCTTGTCAGAGGTGAAGGAAGGGTTTGGCCAATCAAATAAATCTGTGCCGGGACCGAGGATTGAACACCGGACCTCCAACACAGAAGTCTGACAGCTTACCCCTAGACCGCCAGGTCACCGACGAGAAAATAGTTAAATATAACATGGCATTGTGGGATATTTTCTTGATTCAAAAATAAAATTATTTTTATTATATTCATAAGAACATCAAAAATAATTTTATTTTAATTCTTGAAACATTTTAAGTGTTTGCCGCTATTTTGCTACCCAACAAATATTTACGTTTTTAACACAAAAAATAATATTAACTCCAAAGTATAGAAGTCAGTCACTTAAGCGAGGAAGCATTTATGCAAGCTTTAACTCATTTTGAACAAATAACAAGGGGAATTAAACCAGTGAAGATCATTTAGCGAGGAAAATAAATTAACTGAAATTCCCCCGCCCCCCCCCCATGTTGAGTATTATTTTTTGTATTAATTTTTCAATAAACATTCCCTGGTAATTTTGAATAGTCATCAGATTTTAACTTTATTCGAATAGTCTCTACACCTGAACTAAACTATATTTTAAGCTGAGTAATTAAAATATTAGCTTTCCTTTCGATTTTGTTTTTTTTTAACTGTACTGTATATATATCAGCAAGAACCTAGTTCATTCTATAAAACCCCAAGCCGTATTATATTTTTTAACATAATCTGTTCGCCTCATTGTAATATTTATTTAGCCTGGTGGGGTTTTAAAAAAAACATTGCAAGAAAAAAAATGTATTTATGTATTCATTTTAACGTATCAAAAACGTGTACTATTGTTATGAGATAATTATTTTTTCTCAGAATATATAATATTCCTAATCCCTGAAACCACTGGCGTAATTAGTACTTAAACATATAGCCCGAATGGTTAGTTTGACGCGTTGTTAAAGAAAAAAAGAAGAGAGAGTAATTGTCACCAGGAAATGTTTTTACATATTTATGATGACCTCCAATCTGAATGAAAATACTTGTCCTTAAAACAAAAGTGAATTATAATATTTACTTTACTCATCCAGAACCACTTTAAAATCTCTTTGGTAAACCATCACTAAGGCAAAAAGTTAATGGTTTTAATTTGTACTCGTACACATCGCAAAAAAATATATATATATTTTTAGTAAGCATTTTTTCGTTTACTCTACCTCTCTTTAAATAAGTGAAATACCATAGAAAGAAGGAATGGTAAAAGTAAAAAGAGAAAAGGGGGATGTACACGTTCGTTTTGAATACGTATGCCCCGCAGCAATATTTTGGTTGTTTTTTTTGTTCCTCGTACTGTGCAGTGTTGCATTGTAAGAGAGTAAGAACCCCTCCTCCCCCCCCCCAAAAAAAAGAGGTGTTTTTTTTCCCCTCTTGCCTATCCTCACTTCATATTAGTACAGTGTAACGAGAGGAAGAAAGTCAGATTTCTTCTCCAAGGGGACTAGACGACAATTTGTGTTTTGCGGTTTCAAATGTAATCTTTACTATTCCTTTGAGATGAATATAAAAACTCGTATTATCCGAAAGCGCATTTTATTTTCTATTTTTAAACAGACTTCATACATGGGTTCAGCCATGGACAAGAGCATAAGATATTCATCTTAAGCGTGCTGTCTAAGTACATTAGCCTCATGGCTTCTTTGGTGCTGACTGACAGCTGATGGATTTGAAAAGCTACCAGACCAAATTACGTATCCCTACGCCGAGCCATATGATTTGCAAAAACATGTGTTTAACAGCTGTCACTTCAGACAGTCAAAATTTAGGTATATACCTAAATGTTGACTGTCAGAAATCAGCTATTAGCTGTCAGTCAGCACCAAAGAAGCCATAGGGCTACTGTAGATGAGATAATGTACATAGGAGGTGAGCAGTTAGGTTTAATGTTGACAAAACCTTTAGCAGGAAATGAGTTTGGTTTTTACTGGAATGAACACAAAACTATTTTCTTTTGAGCTTATACGTAACAAACAGGGCCCGTATTTTTCTGACATGTCTTCTTTTTTTTTGTACATAGCAGACAATGATCATGTATACATAAATTATGTTAATGATCCCTTAGTTGTGGAAACTTATTTTTTATGTTGTTTTTTGAATTTTTATAGTCATATTTTCGTAGTTTTGGGTTTTTTAAGGTATTTTCGAATATTTTTGGTTAAAAAAAATCAAAGTCAGGAATTAATGTTGCATGAATATTAAAAAAAAATACAATTGATATTTTATAAATGCATTAATACTAAAAAAAACTATTTTAATCTTATAGTTTCTGGAATGTAAAGATAATGTGGGCAATTAACTTTGTATTCGTTTAGTTTGTATGGTTGTAAAAGGCTGATTCATGTTGAGACACCGCAATTCAGCTATAAGAGGTTGCGTTAAAAGGGGATTTTCTTTCTTCCTTAAAGCAGATATTTGTAAATCAATATCATATTTATAAGAATGCAAGGGTTTATTGGTTAAAGAAAGGCTTTTCATTGCATAGATATTTTTTAGTTATTATTCGTAAAGTGCGTGTTTGATTTAGTTGTGAGTATTCATATAGAGTTTTCGTTAAAAAAAATATATGGCAATTTGTTAGATTTTAAGCAATTTTTTAGAATATTTTGTTCAATTTTTTTTATCGTTGTTAGGTCATCAAAATCCGAACTCTGATCATCGCTATAAATGAATGATTTTAATTAGTAGCGGTTGGTATTTTTATGTGCTTCTGAAAATAACTCCTAAATACATATATTTGGAGATCTTGATGCTATTTTGCGAAGCGGGTTACATCTTAACTTGAAGCACCTATAGCAGTCCAAGCGCTCTCACACTTAGACGCCAATGTACAAAATAGAAAGAGAGGGAAGAAAATTAGAAGTTCACCCTGAAAGAGCACTTGTCTACGTGCTGATAACCCTTCCACTCTTCCTCTGACGAGTTTACACAGTTACTTTAATATTTGCCCCTTGAAAAATTTACTTGTTTTCTAATTTTACCTATTTCTTGTTTCCTATTCCAAGCAGACCTAAATAATTCCACGGACACTACTTAAAGATAAAAATAATAATTTTGTGACATTGTAGTACCATATTTAGAATTATTTAAGAATTTATTGTTTTTGTTTCAACGTTATATCTTTAAAACTCACTGAATAAAATTTAAATTAACTAACGTGGGAAATCCTATCTTCCCCTTCCGTGACGTCAGAAGTAGGTAACGTCCTTAAAATTTGTAAACTAATTAGTCAAATATTTTTGTACGAATGTGAGTGGAATTATATTTTTAAACTGCATTTACTTCGTCTCTCAAACACATTTATCTCGCGCAAAGATAGGTAGCACATTTTAGAGCTAAGATATCCTCACCAATATTTACTACGTCCTGAACGATATCTAAATAAGTCACGTGTAAAATAAAAAAATTATCCGCATTTGCCTGGAAGTAGTGTGGGAAAACAGGAAAAACTATCCTCAATCTAACTAGAAATCTCGAGTTCGAATTTTTTGACGACCACAATGTAAAAATAATAAACAACCAGGAATATACCTTGTTAGAAACTTGTCCCTGAAGCCAATTACCTTGAACGACCACCAATCATGCTGAGCACTATAATTAAGGATATATTTAAACAACTTTGGGGAACAATGTTTCCCTAAAATGTAAGGGCACTTCCTCTTGGGAAATAATAAATCTACATACATACCTGTTTGTTTGTGTTGCGCGTGAGTGTGGACTTTGGTACAGTTATTACATCTTACAAGTTGATTGCATTACGGCAGCTACATTGTTATTCGCTTATTAGATTGGGTTCCCCGCGTCCGACCAATTCAGACGTGCGGTGTTGCCGCTTCTCCGGTAAACTGAGTCGAGACTATCTCTCTGGAGAGAGATGGTGTGGATGTTAGGAGAGGATTATTCTCAAAGGAGACTTCAGGTCACCAAAGTAACAAGTCAGGATACCAAAGTAACAATTCGGAACACCACAGTAACGAGTCAGGACACAACAGTAACATTTTTTTAAGATAGTGATAATGTGGGATTTAGAGGTACAAGGGATAACAATTAATGGGAACCCCATTATTATATGTTGCCCCGGGGCCCCCAAGGCTATAGTTAAGGGCCAGTTTTTTGGATGAATTGTATTTCATGTCATACATATTTTCCCTTATAATCTTGTTTCTTTAAATTGTATCGTTTTAATTACAAATTATTGTGAATCTAATTTTCATTTAAATCTATACATTAAAATTGTTTTGAAATTGTAATAAATGCAATTTACATATACAATATATCGTAGGCCTATAAGTATAAATAAATTTACATTGACTTATAAGAGATACTCTATAAGTACACCTTATAATTTGACTGTCCGTCGATTTTTTAATTAATACCTTCTGCCTTTTTTTAACACTGCATCTTACGTGTTAATGGTATACGAATTATGTACTAACTACGCTAGGTAGTGAATTAGGGACGAAGAAGGTTTAATTAGGAGGAAGTGTACCCGTATTTTCGTGGAAGAAGAGTGTAAAAGCATTTGGTTAAAGCCATCCTTAGTACATTTGACCGGGATTTGAACCCCGATCCCCCTGTCATCGGTAGTCTAGTCTATTGTGAAAGTGATGCATCTAATACGTTCAACACCACGGCTATTGTCGACAGAATTCAGAGTGAGGAAATGTATTTCTTAATGTAAATTAAACCGTATCTGTTTGACAGTAGAGTAGGATAGTAAAACCACAGCCATGGTTCACGTACGTAAAAAAACTAACTTCAGTGCACCTGACTAAGATTCGAACCTCAACCTACCTGTATCTCCAGTGCAGTAGATTCATAGAGTGATGCCTTAAACAATTGGACCGCCAGAAATACTCCTGTACCTCTGGTCTAAATTCTTTGAACGTGAACTCATTTTTATTTATTGAATATAATTTTTTTTTAAAGTCTTTGAAATAATTTTGTCTTTTCCTTGATTCATAGATTATATGAACAAATTAATGAAAGTATTTTTTTTTACTTTCCCTCAACACCTCGGAGAGAGGTATTGTGATTTTCAAAAAAACTCGAGATTTTAATAAAATGTCAAAGCTTTTATGACCCCCTAAGACAGAAAATGTAGTTTTCGCAATGCCGTTTGTCTATATCTTGGGCTAGAGCCGAAACTGTTTTACTGATTGGGCTAAAACTTGGTATCTGTGCTTGGGATATTTGGAATTAAATATACAACTATAAATTTAAGGGTTGTTTACTGAAAGGAGGGGAGGGGGGAATCTCGAAATTCGCTACAACGATTTTGATTAAGTTTTATATCTATTCTAGACGCTGTCTATCATTTTAAACAAAATGAGAGCTCTCATTTTATAATGAAAATGACTTTTAGGTTACTTTACATGAGGGAAATTTTACAATTTTCATAATTTCTCTGCAACTATTTGAGATACGAAATATCTTATCATCGTTAAGTTGTATTACTATTAAAGATAAAAATATTTTATTTGAAATATAATTTTTTATAAAACCTAAAATTTCTAAGCTATAAGCAAAAAACATATATATCTATATAGGCCTATATATATAATTTTTATTTTAGTTTTTTTTAAATGAATTTGATTCTTATGCTCTTTGTAGGACAAAGATATTTCTCTTTTCTTAATTTTTTCTATTCCAGTGTTCCTAGTTCCTAAAGCCATAGAGTAACAGTGTATATTATTTCAATTATGTGCTTGCGGCCGGGGTTCAATCCTCGGTCCCAGCACAGATTTATCTGATTACCAAACCCTTCCTTCACCTCTGACAAGACATCTTGTGAATGTGAGGAATACCAGGCCTCCACCGTGGTTCGGATTCCACGTTAAACTGTAGGTCCTCCATTTCATCTCACAATCACCCTACCATTACACATTAGCGTAAGTGCGTATAACCCGAACGGGTAGTAAGACGCGGTGCTAATAATAATAATAATAATAATAATGTTTTACACAGTCAGATATCTGCGGCTTTGAGAATACACTTTCATTCTAAGCTATCTTCTTTAAAACCAATACTCTACAATTTAGATAGGGTCAAAGCTATCTTGCTTTTTTTTTCTGCTTTCATAAATCTACAGTAAATCTATTTAATCGTTGTTGGGGGTCACAGGAATTGTTCTGAAAACTTTCCCTTCTTTTTTTTTGTTTTGTTCCACGTTTAATGGTTTTTTTTAAAAAAAATAGAAAATATACCTGATAAAACAAATGGTCGTATATTAAATTGAATGTGTGTTCCGTTTCAAACATTTGTTTTAGAAAGGTTAAACAATAGTTTGTATTAAGATGGATTGGCCAGGTTTTTGGAAATAAACCTGAACGTTTTCGGCACGAGTTTGAAAATTCATATTGTTTTAGCAAATTAAGACTAATCACTTTAGAGATTGAAAAAATGAGAGGAAAACAAAGAAAATGGTGGAGATGAAGTATGTAGGAAAAATACCATGAAGGCCAATAAAGAGTTGGGAGGAGCAAATAACTGAAATTGTACAGGTGAAAAGAATTGAATCAATTATTAAAGGAGGGAGAATGGTGGAAGGATAAAGGAAAATGGAGGCATTTTACTAAAGTGAGACAGCCATGGGCTGGAAACAGTTGATTGTGATGATGATTAATTTAGAGACTATATTTATCGTTTAATTGGTGCTACATAGCCAATATATTTGTATAGTTAGAATTACACTCGAATAAACTAATACGAACTTTCCAAAAGCTACTTGATCTACGTTTATGTATTCATACGCCAAGTCATGTGTCCTTCAGCTTTCACTTTTGACAGAGAATGTCAATTTATATAGATGCAAGATACATTTACTGATAATTTTTCAATGAAGGATTCTTTAAATTAGTTTTTAATGTGTTTTAAATGTTATTCCTATGATGAGCCGACTATATGTGTAATTTTACAAGTAATGAAGCTAAGAAAGATTAGATTAACTTGAGTTATTGAATGATTGCTCAAATTAAACATGCTCATGTTAATACAAATAGTGGAGAAAATTGATGATAACGTTCTTATATTTGTATCTTAAATGCAATGTATGGATACAAAAGTTTCGATTTTTTCCATTAAATTAAATATAATTTCAATATTGATGATTTGACGACAATCATCAACTTAAAAAAAATCTCTACACTTTTCATCTTGGGCATTGGGCACCGTATGGAATAATTCGGAAAAAAATAAATGTTTTATTTCCCATCCAAAGAAAAGGTATTGTAATCGAGAAAAATTATGATATTGAGATATTGATGAATCTTTACGCTTTATGCACTCCCGAACAAAAAAAAAAGTCGATTTTACAATTCTTTGTCCCTGGCTACATCTTTGAAAAGTTTTGATTGATTTTTGTTCAAACTTGATATTTATAGGCCTATATAATATAACTACACCTCAAGACACAATTTTTTATTTTAACCCTTGCGCTTAATTTAAGCGTAGTTTACCGATTAGTGATTTTTTTTAAATCTAAATTCTTCAAAAATGGCTTTGAAATGGATATCTTAAGTGTTTGACCTCTCAAATAACAACTTATACTTGATTTATGAGTAAAAATTGATTGAATGATGGTTTACTGATATGTTATTTTAGAAAATGGCTCAACAGATTTTGTTTAAAAACGATAGGGCCTATCTAAAGTTTGGTTAACATTAAAAGTAAAACTATATACGTATTTTTGGGGGAAACATCGTTTAGGGTAGTTTACTGATTTTTTAAAAAAAATTTAAAACATTTTAAAAATGGCTCTTGAGATTTGGTTAAAATGGGTATCTGGAAATTTTTAACAATATAAATAATTGGGTATAGTTGTGTTTCTTTCAAAAAAATATATTTAACAGTAGTTTACTGATTAATGATTTTTTTTAATGTAATTTTTTTTAATAGCTCTAACAATTTCCTTCAAAACTGACATCCGGTTATTATTTTACATGATAAATAATAGTATATGTTCATTTTTTAGATAAATTAATTTAAATTTAATTTATCTATGACATATTTTAGAAAACTATAGAAACTTTATAAAACAACACTTAAGGATAATTACAAAATTCTTACCTTGGGGTTTTCATGATAAATTAGAAAATGTTTTGATATTTTTTACAAATATAAATAATTTAAGGGTAATAACATAAAACTTATTTCTGAAAAATCGAGATTTACTAGTAATATTTGAACAATCTTGTTTAATTTTATTAAGGGTGTTTATTGTGATTAATAAGACGATAGGTTCAATCCTCGGTCCCGGCACAGATTTATCTGATTACCAAACCCTTCCTTCACCTCTGACAAGACATCTTGTGAATGTGGGGAATGCCAGGCCTCCACCGTGGTTCGGATTCCACGTTAAACTGTAGGTCCTTCATTTCATCTCACAATCACCCTACCATTACACATTAGCGTAAGTGTGTATAACCCGAATGGGTAGTAAGACGCGGTGCTAATAATAATAATAATAATAATAATAAGACGATATGTTTTTATCAATAAGAAAATACTTTTTAAAGTTAATTATTTACTAAAAACATTTTTTTTTTGAAAATGTAGTTCCACGCTAAAATTCACTACATGAAAAGGTTGGTACGATTGTGTCTTAACATTTACTTTCTCTTTGTTTTCTGCCCGTATTCTGTTAGTAGAGAAAGGAGAAGAGGGGATTTAATAACTTGGTACTCACCTTGCAATCAAGGCTCGCTACGGTTGCGTGTTCTTAAAACCTGATTGGCTCTTATCTCTCAGGGGAGGTAAAAGAAGAGTCAAATAGGGCAAAAAGAAGTAGCAACAGTTGATTGGGGTCACTCCTATTATAAAGATAGCCACGCATGCACAAGGGTACATCTTTTTTTTAGCACCATGTCTTATTTACTAACGGTTTGATTTTATACACTTTTGGACTAATTACGCTAATGGTTTTTATAGATTAGGAAGGTTGTATTTAAATAAAGTTCACCCGGGGGAGGGAGAGTGTAAAACCACTTTTGAAAAATCATCCGACCGAGATTCGAACGTCAATCTCCCCCTCATCAGCAATCTAGAAAATGCGAGAGTAGCGCCCCTATACTATGCAGCCAACAAAGCAGGTTACATCTTATATTAAATTAAACCCGCCTCGGTGGCGTAGTAGGCTAACGCGCTTGTCGTGTTGAGCTAAACTGCTGAGGACGGGGAGATCGAGGTCGAATCTCGGTCGGGTGAACTGGGGGTGATTTTTCCTAAATGGTTTTCCACTCTCCCTCCACGCAAATGCGCGTTCACTTCCTCTAATTCAACCTTCCCAATTCCTAATCCTTCCATTAGAGTAATTAGTACTTAAAGCGTATAACCCGAACGGGTAGTAAGACGCGGTGCTAAATATTATTATTATATTAAATTTAGATTAATGTAGTTGAAACTTGACTTATTATTCGGTGTGTCTTTATACTGGTACAGTTGACCTGGTGGTCTAGGGGTAAGGTGTCAGACTTCTTTGTTGGGGGTCCGGGGTTCAATCCTCGGCTCCGACACAGATTTATCTGATTACCAAACCCTTCCTTCACTTCCGACAAGAAGTGTATTAATCACAACTTATGAATGTGTGGAATGACAGGCCTCCTCCGTGGTTCGGATTCTCACGTTAAACTGTAGGTCCTCCATTTCATCTCAAAATCACCCTACCATTACACATTAGCGTAAGTGCGTACAACCCGAACGGTTAGTAGGACGCGGTGCTAATAATAATAATAATAATTTACTTATACAACGATTGTACTTTCCAGTTGTTTAACGCAAATGGACCGATTAACATCTCGAAGCGCAATCGTGGTGAACTCCGAAACAAATTCTATCTTTGTTCACGCCCCGTGTAGACTAAGTATGTGAGGTCACAGGACCATAAAAATACGTTAAGAATTTTTTGAACCCAAAATAAAATACAAAATGTTATTAAAATAAAGGTGTTTATAAACACTCCCATTGGTGGGTGTAAAGCTTGTAGAGTCTGGTGACGAGGAAATCAAAGTATGAATTCACACAGGGTGATTTTTCCTATGGGTTTCTCGCCTTTATTCCACGAAAATGTGGATAAATTTTCTCTTAATTATACTAACATATACTATTAACTTAGTTAAATGAAGATAGCCCAAACTGGTATTAAGACTCGGTAAGAATTAAAAAATGTATTAATGTTTGAATACTCTTTGTATGGTGTTTACAAAACTGAAGTGATTGGTTACAGGCCAGTCGATGGCTTAGTTGAAAACTGGATTTTACAGCAATAGCTCAAACAGTTTAGAAACTAGGGCAACTCATGCAAATAGTTTCCCTTAGTAGTATACTAAATTTTCTATCCCCTTTGAGTTGAGCACGCGCCGCCGTATTGGATGGAACATGGAGGCGAAAAAAGTTTTATTTCAAGATTTTAAGAATATCTCACTCGCAGTAGCTCATACCTAAAAATGTGTTCTTTGAAGAATTAAAGGTCGCTTTATTTCCTACAAGATAGGTTTTATTCCACTTTCACGCAAAACAAACAGTTTTTTTTTGTGAATAACTTTTGTATATGTATACTATTATGTGAATATACATGAACATTTTGTATTATTTAATAATTAAGCTTTATTTACATTGTATTAATACAGTTGTTATTTATTAAGTTATACTTAACCTTAAAATCACAAAGGAAGAGTTAAGGTTGCTTGTACAAAAATAAAGGAGGGTTAATATTTTATTCAAAGCATTATTTACACAGGAAAATTAACCTAGAAATGTTTTCCAGTAAAGTTATTCAGTTTTAATATCTTTGATGTTTAGCTAACGTCCAAACTGAATGCGAAGGCCTTTTCTCCAAGGTGTTGATGGCAAAAGGTCGCACCTTGTAGTTTGCCATCTTCATTTTCTTCTTAAATTAAATTATGAGAGGGTGACCTGGCGGTCTAGGGGTAAGGTGTCAGACTTCTATGCTGGCGGCCGGGGTTCAATCCTCGGTCCCGGCATAAATTTATATGATTACCAAACCCTTCCTTCACCTTTGACAAGACATCTTGTGAATGTGGGGAATGCCATGCCTCCACCGTGGTTCGGATTCCACGTTAAACTGTAGGTCCTCCATTTCATCTCACAATCACCCTACCATTACACATTAGCGTAAGTGCGTACAACCCGAACGGGTAGTAAGACGCGGTGCTAACAATAATAATAAAACAGTGAGTGAATATTATTATCTTTTTCTAAATATTCACGTATACTATCGGGAATCACTTCAGTATTTAAGCATGACTGTCCCTTGCAGTTTGTTCAAATTGTAGAACATTTCAATCCAACCTTTATGCAGCCACACAGATTTGTGGATCCTCTTTTTTTATTCGCATGCAATAAACTTTAGGACTGCTTCTGAAACAGGTTCAAGTAAAGTAAGAACTAAACTGGAGAAAGGTTGGTACATTTCCACCCACACTCTTTGAGGGGACCTAGTGATTCTGTACCACTGTTGTGTCTGGAAATAAACTCGTAACGAGTGTTCTAGCAGAGCTGCCTCTGTTGGAGGTAGGGACGGAAGTTTGAACTTACTTTTTTTGAGTTATCTTTCGAAGCGGTAGAAACAATGAAGAGGGGATTGTCTTCATCTCGTGCCTCACAAAGAGTTAGAACAAATGGCTGACCTGCAGACTTTATTTGATCCAAACCGACATTAGGGTACTTGAAAACTTTAACAGTCTCTCGTAAATTTCAATTACTTTCTAAAAATCTTTACGATTTTTTTCCCCTTGTGGAAAGAAGGATGAAGTTGTGTCACATCCACTAAGTGAATGTAGAAGTAAAATGTTTTTGGTCTATAACTTTCTTCCCTTCTAGTCTTTGGAAAGATTACAGCTGGTGAGAAAATGTTCCCTCTACTTGGTTTAAGAAACTAGACATTTTATATAGCTGCTGCTAAAGCTGACAGAATACTGGTAGGTCAACGCTATCATCATTAACAGAAGACACCTACTCAAGTGACATATCTATAGCTGTATTTACAATAAGAGTATCAGCAGCATCTAGAGTTTGCTTAACTAGAGTCTTGAAACTTTGGGGTCAACATAGCGATAAGCCTTGCTTTATTTTTTTTCCATTTGAAAGTAATATATCATGGGACATAGATACTACCTTCGTTTTATCAAAGATTATATCAATTGAGATACTAATGCTTGAATGTCATATACTTTCAGAGCTCTTAGTACTAGTGTTTGCAGGATATTTCGGGTAGCCACCAAACAGTATGAGAGCATTGTCTGTGTACAGTAGCCCCATGGCTTCTTTGGTGCTGACTGACAGCTTTGAAAAGTTACCACACCAAATTATGTATCCCTACGCCGAACCATATGATCTGCAAATACATGTGTTTAGCATCTGTGACTTCTGACAGTCAATATTTAGGTATATACCTAAATATTGACTGTCAGAAGTTAGCTGTGAGTTGTCAGTCAGCACCAAAGAAGCCATGGGGCTACTGTAGTACTTCTTGACATACACTATGTAGTGGTTGCGTACGAAGGAAAATGTTTCCTGTTGATGCCATAAAACTTTGTAAAGGAGGTATCTGCCATCTACAACATTGATCACCTTTTCAAAGTCAGGGTCTTGTATCAATGGGGGGAAACAAGGCATAAATTGCTGATTTTTCCTTTATTCTGCATTCCCAATTCATAAAACAGTGGAAGTGGGGTTGATTCATACTACATGTACACTTCAAGCGCTTTATCATCTTTTTTGGTAATGGATATTATCTGGAAAATCAGTAGGGAGCTAACAGGTATAGCCTCATATCTTATTTTAATTCCAGATTTATGAGCTCCTAGAGGAATTTCTCTTTTTTTCCGCTTTAGACTTCACATCTCTGTAGTTACTTCCAAATATGGCACTCATAAAGGAAATCAAAATTCTTTAAGAATTGTGGAAATCAAACCTTTCACTCACCGTAATGCCAGTGCAATTTAAAATGAACTAAAATTTAATGTTTGAAAAATAGCGTAAGTTCAAGTTACCCAATTGTAGCTTTATCAATTAAACATGATCTAGAATTTAATTTGGGGGGGGGGTGTTACAGTGAAGTGATAGGGGAGAATATAGTTTATAGCACTTTCACACACCTTTAGTAATTTTGGAAAAATAAATATGGCTTTTAGTTATTAAATGAACAAGTCCATATATTATGATTCTTTACGTCGCAGGCCAATAAACTTTTTGGCTTTAGTTGACACCTAATACCTCTAAAAACCATATAAGATGATAGTGTACTACTTATCTATATTATATCTTTATTTTTAATTTAATTTGTTGAAAAGCTGAGTTTTAATTTTAATAAATTAAAGGAAAGGAGAAAATAAAGAAAAGTCTGTTTTTAAAGAAAGACCTGTTTGTCAATTCAAAAGGTCGATTCATGTCGATAGCAATTGCGTGATTCATGTGTGTCAATCTTGAACAAATTGGCAGTGAAGACTACTTAAAATACATCGGTGGTTTTTTTTCTGTTAGGTCTAACCTACCTATTTTATTAAACTGTTTTTTTCTACCACATAAGGTACGTCTAATTGGAGGTTGTCACATTTGTCACTTTAAATTTGAAATCTATCAACGATTTTAAACTAGTTTTATTTTAATACTAGCTAATTTTTTTACTACTGGAGTACTGTAAGCTAATTTACTTGTATTAGTAAAAAAGCCAATTAGCATAGACTAGGTTTTTTTTGTATATAATGCCTAACAATTGTTTTGTAAGTACTTTAATTTATTAATTGATCATAGTATAACCCTTATTATAGGTATACAGCTCCAAAAAATATGTATAGTATATATATTTAAACATATTACATCAATTTTTTAACACATGTCATATATATTTTATAATATAACATTATTCTGAATTGGTTGTTTAATAAATATTATATAATCTATTGAATACTCAACAAACTTCTAAAAACAATGTTTAAGCCTTAGATACTGGCACCAGTGGTCACGTCAACAAAGTTGTTAGTCTCACATAGTTTGGTTTACAGAAAACTGGGAGGTCGTAGCTTGACTCTCGACCACCTTGTGTATTGGGGAAGATTTTATTAAATGGTTTTCCACTCTCTATACACGAAAACGGTGGTACATTTCCTCTATATTTTACCGTACCTATATATCCTGGGCTGTTAGTGAGATGCGGAGTAGAAAAAAAAATTTTTTTTGAGAGTAAGTTGTATTGAATAAACAAAAACCTGAAATGACCGACTTCAGTGGCAAAATGGTCTAAGGCGTCATTCTAGTGTTGGACTGGCCTGCTGATGACGGGTAGATCGGGGTTTTAATCCTGGTTGGGTGTACTGAGGGTGTTTTACTTGATGATTTCCCACTCTCCTTCCATGCAAATGCGGATAAATTACCTCTAAAATGCTTCCTTCCTCTTCCTTACCCCATTATATTATCATATATGATTTCAACCTTAACAGGTAGTAAGACGCGGTGAAAAAGACACCTGAAATAATTGAAGGATCTTGCCTGATCTTATTACAGACGGACTTAGTTTAGATATTAAAAAATCCCATCCCAACTATATCTGTAGAATTGGTGGAATATTTTCTTTTAAGGGCAATAAATAGTTGGTAAAGTAAGTATCGTAGAAGACGGATAAAGTGAAAGTTAGTATTGTATTTATTTATTTGTATTTTACGAAGAAACACATTTATAAAAACACTTCCAGAATTGATCAATAAACAATAACAGCTTTTTCGAAAATTCAAAGATTTCATGATGTGGGATATGTAGGGGGAAATATTTCCTAGTAACCAATGAAAATGGTTTATTTATAAGGACCTTTTCTTGGAATAAAACATATTTTATTTACCGAGTTGGTTGGGTGATCATTCGATGTAGCTTACACTTCTACTTTAGGAATTTATTTCTAAGGAATTATTTATTTTTGCTATAAGCGCCGGTACTGGAGTGGTATGGTATGGAGTATTGGTGAATTCCACCCTCCCTCCCTTACATGTTTTAGTTCAAAGGAGGGAGGGCAGTGGGGCAAGATATAGAAAAAATTGTGCTTTGATTTAATTATGTTTCTTGAGATCAGTAACACTTAACAAGTTTTATAAGTTTATTATTTGCATGGCTTAAGACTTATTAATTTACTATCATACACATTATTATTTTGTATTTATGTAGGGGGGAGGAAAATAGTAGTAACCTGTTTATAGGCGAACCTTATTATAAAACAAGTCTTGATGTTTTAATCATTCATATCATTTTTACTGGAACAATCGATTAAAAAACGTAATAAAGACCATATTAAAATGGCGTTGACTTAACAATAATTGTGTGTACGAAATTTGAATCTTATTTGTTAACTGGTTACAACTTTTTTCAAGATACAACCTAGAAATTACTTTTACTTTTCTTTAACTTTTTACTCAACTTTAACAAGAACTAACCTTCTTTCCTCTCTTAGTTCGTTTAGTAAGCAAACAAGAAAAAACAAATAAGTACACATTTACACACATTAACCTGGATAATGCTTCGCTCTACACCTTTCGCTATTTGACGAAATATATTTCTAGTGACCATTTCTCGCCCCCACAGTTCTTTGTATTTCATATATTTCCAAAGCATTACAGAAACAGTGGTTTTCGCAACCATACATCTCATTTGATTGTAAAAAGTGAATAAAACATTTATGCATGAAGAGAAGTTTGGAGAGGTGATTTAAAACTCCCCCTCCCCCCCCCCTTTTCAAATAAGTCATAGAAAAAAATGTTATGGCTTGAGAAAAATTGAAACAATCTTATACGAAAATCTAAGTAGGCTTATATTTGGGATATACTGGAAATGTTTGTATATTTATTAACTTTTTATGTGAATTGTGCTAAATTCTTATCATTTCATTTTCAATATTTAAATGTTTATTATTATAGATATGATGTTCATGACGTGTCATTATTTAATTCCAAGGTTTATTTCAGTCCTGAACAAGATATGAACATGTCTTGAGCGGCTTTTATAATAAAACAAGTATTTAGCCTATAATCGCAATATTTAAAGATCTTTCCAGTGTTAGTGCATATTTAAACCAGATTTTAAAGGAGCTTCTAAAAACTTAATGAATTATTACAAGCAAAAATATAATATTTCACAAAATAATAATAACAACCAATGATTCGATGTTTCTTTAAATGTTTAAATATATATTATTTTGTGCCTACTATATATTTTTCGACAGATTATATGAAATTTAAACCATTTATTCAAAATTTTCATGCAACTTAACTCTATGTAGCATATATTTAAATAAATTGTAGCACACATTCACACCAACTTTCTCATATCATGTATTATATCTTCGATGATAATTTTCAAAAATTGTTTTTTTTAGTAAACTACCCTTCAATGTGTTTAACACATAACAAACTTGTTTATCACGATAAACACGCATATATTCAAATTTTAAACCAAATTGTTCAAATATATTTAATAAAATTCAAATTCAAAATAAATATTTGTAGATTACCCTAAAATTATTTATTTGTAAAAAAAAGGTATTATTATTTATTATGATAAACAATTCCCAGATTCTCATTTAAAATTCAAATTTCAATTTAAAAAATCAAATTTTCTATAATTTCTCGTAAATGAACACTTAAACTATTTTTTAGATAGCTAAAGATACATTATTATTGATAATGTAAAATAGTATACCGATACTAATTTTATACCAAATCGTTAGCTATTTTCAGATAAACTATATTTTACAAAAATCAGTCATTGGGTAACTAATATTAAATTTTTTTCTAAACAAATCTATTTAACTATTTATAATGCAAACAGCTTAAGAGAGAACCATTTTGAACCAAAAGTTTTTTTTTTAAATATTCATAGTCTTGTTCATGTCGAACACTCCCTAAATATTCATTTTAATCAAAAACTTTATGGCCATTTTCAAAATAATTTCACTTTTCAAAAATAACGCACCAGTAAATAATCATTTATCGAAATTTTACCCAAAACTAAGTGTATAGGGCTACTTCTCATGTCAAACTCTCCTAAGATACCCAAATGGAAGCAAATCGTTAAAGAAATTTTTAAAATATTTCCAAATTTTTAAAAATCGGTTGTTAATAAACCACCACAAATTAATTTTTTTATCCCAAATCAAGTACACGCTGTTATTTTCCATATAAAACACTCTCAAGATACCCATTTTCAACCAAATCGTTTGAACTAATTGTAAAATATTTAAACGTTTTGAAAAATTACTCATCAGTAAACTACCCATAAATGTGTTTTAATCTCAAAGTCAAACTATTTTTAAAAAATTTGCTGCTACTTGTGTAGTAGTCTATATAATCACAACTTGTGAATGTAGGGAATGCCAGGCCTCCACCGTGGTTCGGATTCCTACGTTAAACTGTAGGTCCTCCATTTCATCTCACAATCACCCTACCATTACACATTAGAGTAAGTGCGTATAACCCGAACGGAAAATAGGACGCGGTGCTAATAAAAATAATAAAAATAATAATCATTTATATATTAAAAATGGTACAGTCGATCACTGTTTTATTGATTTTGTTATATTTTCATCTCGAATACATGTAATATGATGGATGTATTTGGGATACATAAATATTCTTGTTATATATAAATATTTCAGGAGATTCTCTTGTGAAAGAAAATCGCACAGTTTCATATGATCTCTTTTCTAAAAGACTTGTCGATCCTTGACTTCCTTTCATTTTTATCTAGTCCGAGCTAGCTAATCTATCATTGCTTCTTTATTGTTATACAATACCACCTCCCAGATTTTCAAAAAAGTATTTAATTTTGTTTTTGGCACCTTTTCACAAAATAGTTAAAATGATAAACATATATTTATTTTTCCGATAATTTAAAACTCTAATAACGCATTCCATTTGGGGGAGCTATAATATTGTAAAATAAACCTGAATCCACATTTAAATTTAATAAATTAGTAAGCAAGCATTTTAGAGGTAATATACCCACTTTTGCGTGGAGGGAACGTGATAAATAATCTAGGGGAAACTACCCTCAATATAACCGACCGGTATCAGAACCCAGATCTCCCGGTCTTCAGCACTAAAGTGATTCTCTAGACGATTTTCAACATTGAAGAAACCCTTAACAATATTATTACTTTATCGCTATTGATAAAGGTGAAAATATCACATGACAGGAAATATGAATATTGATTGAAACAAGTTTCAGTATATTTTATAATTTTCATATTATTATATTAGCTATATTAATTAAAGTGTTCAATACCCGTCCGGTCTATCTATAAATATACGCTTATAAGTTAGGAAATTAAAAGATATAACTTAGAATAATTGAGCCCGCATTTATGTTGAGATAAAGTGTGAGATCATTTATGAAAAAATACTTCAGTAGGCGACATAAGGCTGGGAATCCGGCCCTTGCCTCCTCGTCACCAGAAAACCACACAAGACCATATCGGCGCCTTTTAACAACTTTGCCTTTTATAGAACTGCCCAAGTATGTCCTATCTACAATAATTAATATTTCTATAATTTAATATCAAATGTTAAATACTAAGTTAAAAGAGAGATGTATTATATTCGGCCATTTATGCAACTAAACCAAATAATTACGTCTACTTATGAAACGTAGCTTAACATTAATTCATTTTGGTGTCTGTGAGTTCATCTTGAACTCGGTTTTGCTCCAAATAAATAATGGCACGTAATTCATTCCTTTTGTTTCATTTTGTCTAACTATCCGTTGAGTCTATACGCATATGTGTTAAAGTGTTAGAGATGAAGAGGTGTAACTGCATTTGGACGACAGTAAATTAGAAAACCATTTAGTAAAATGAACACCCTCAGGATATTCGGACCCCAACCATCCAATCGTATAGGTTGGCTAGTTTATTTCGAGAGCGACTCCCTATATAACTCGACCAAATAGGATCGTGGGAGTTATTGCTTGGCACAATTTAACATATTTTTAATCCCCCCCCCTTTTTTTTTAGCACCACGTATTATTTGTGTCAGGTAATACGCCCATATACTAATTGCACTAATGGGTTAGGGATTATGAAGGCTTAATTGAGAGGAAATGCACCCTCATTTGTGTGGAGGGAGAGTGGAAAAGCAATTGATCAAAAACACCCTCAGTGCACCCGACTGGGATTAAACCCCAATCTCCTTGTCTTTGGCAGTCTAATCCAAAACTAGATTATAGAGTTAGACCATGCGGCCACAAAAGCAGATAAATAATCCCGTTATTAATTCTATAATTACATAGAAAGTTTTTAAATAAAAATTACTTGTTGATCACATCCGTTTAGTTGAGAGTCTAATGTATAAGTTAATTAATTTACTGTATCCACTAATTGATGCCACCTGTCCAAGATATACGGCTGGTAGGGATGGAATAGAGAATGGTAAAAAATCTCCCCGATACATTCACCCGGGATTCGAGCCCCGATCTCCTCCCTATCGGCAATCCAAACTAGATAAGCCAGGCATACATTTATTCCGGTTTGTTGTAAATGATCACGTCATATACTTTCTGTTTTATTGTGTGCTGGGAATTCAGTACAAAATAAACTCTAAGTGACATTCTCGACGTCGCTTCTAAGGCCGGGTCGGAGGAGAGTTCACGTAGAGATTATCTCCGCTGTCTAATTACGTTAAAACGAACGGTGAGGTGTTTGTTTTTTTCACCTGTCCTATCTGAGTGTAACAAATGGTCCTAATGAATACACCTTCAGTTTCTTCTCGCCTTACAAATACAGAGATCAATACAAAAAAACAAAAACAAAAAAAGAATTCTATTTCGTTAAAAGCCTTCTCTTTAACAGCAATTGAAAATAAAGGAAGGGGAGTATTTCTTCTTCTGCTGGATTTTAAATATACAAATGATGGTTTAGCGTGTAATAACTTTACTGGTTTAAATTCTAACACTCTATTTTACTTTTATGCTTTCTCTCGGCCCCACTGAGAGAGAAGTATTGTTATCGTCAGAATAATCAAATCTAAGATTTTTGTTAAATGTTGACCGCTTCATGAGACACTGAAACTGAAAAAAAGTGGTCTTCGTGACGCCGCTTGTATATATATATTGGCTTAAAGCGGAAACCATTCTATCGATTGGGGTGAAACTTGGTATTTATTGTTTTACTAAGGCTCCCTTAAATATTTTTTGAAATAAGATATCTAGCCCTAAAATGAAGGGTAGTTTACTGAAGACGTAAAAAGAGAAATAATTAATTTTCTCAAAATTCGCTCTAACGATTTTTTTTAATTCTGTACCTACGCGTTTTTTAACATAAAAAATAAAATGGCAACTTTCATTTTTCACATGGAAATCTCTTTAGAGGTAACTTACATACGTCAAAATCTCAGATTTTTATCATAATTCCGCAACTATTTGAGATAAGAAATAACTTACCATTCTAAAGTTGTGTAAGTGTATGTATATGATATTTACATAAATATATAGGCCTACATACATTCTAAAGAAACAAAGAGATAAATTTTACATTTCGAAAGAAACAGAAAAAATATATAGTTTTATATCGAAAGTTTAAGATTGATTTTAAAATAAAGGTCGAATAAGATTACTCAAGAAATTTGTAACGAAAAAGGTTTCCGATAAATGATTCAACGTCACCGAGAAGAATATATTTAAATCTACTTTTACATCTGCTCCTCTGGATTTAGGGTGGATTTGTTNCTTTCAGAACACCCAACCGAAATTCGAACCTTGATCTCTCCCTTGTCGGCAGTCTGGTCTACTGCGAAATTAGCCCGTTAGACCATTCGGCCACCGAAGCGGGTCGATAGCCGAAATTGTTTTAGGGTTTTGTTTCAAATATAATTAGATATTATATGGTATTACCTTAGAATAATTTTGAAAATTTTGATTCCAATACTCAAATTAAAATTAATTTACTGATGAATGATTTTAGAAATTTCAAAATTTGTTGAAAATGTTTTCCACGAATTTGTTGGTGGAATTATTTATCATGATAAATAAGAATATATTTTAATTTTTACAAAAGTAAATAATTTGAGGGTAGTTGATTTTTCAATTTAAAAAAAATGTATTCTTAACAATTTTCTTACCATCATCGGCAAACCAGATATGACATTTTATGTTTTGTTGACACATGATCTAAGTAAAATGAGCTCTGAATTTTACAACTCATTTTGGTGGGTAAAGTCTGATTGTATAAATAAACTGTTTTGACAGCTAACACAATTTTTTTGTATAGACTATACGTTATAAAATGATATGCCAAATATGTATATATATATATATATATATACATATTTGGCATATCATTTTATAACGTATAGTCTATACAAAAAAATTGTGTTAGCTGTCAAAACAGTTTATTTATACAATCAGACTTTACCCACCAAAATGAGTTGTAAAATTCAGAGCTCATTTTACTTAGATCATGTGTCAACAAAACATAAAATGTCATATCTGGTTTGCCGATGATGGTAAGAAAATTGTTAAGAATACATTTTTTTTAAATTGAAAAATCAACTACCCTCAAATTATTTACTTTTGTAAAAATTAAAATATATTCTTATTTATCATGATAAATAATTCCACCAACAAATTCGTGGAAAACATTTTCAACAAATTTTGAAATTTCTAAAATCATTCATCAGTAAATTAATTTTAATTTGAGTATTGGAATCAAAATTTTCAAAATTATTCTAAGGTAATACCATATAATATCTAATTATATTTGAAACAAAACCCTAAAACAATTTCGGCTATCGACCCGCTTCGGTGGCCGAATGGTCTAACGGGCTAATTTCGCAGTAGACCAGACTGCCGACAAGGGAGAGATCAAGGTTCGAATTTCGGTTGGGTGTTCTGAAAGTGTTTTTCCAAAATAGTTTTCTACTCACCCTCCACGCAAATGCGAGTACACTTCCTCTAAAATATAATCTTCCAAATCCCTAAAAACCATCAGGATAAATAGCACATAAGCGTATAAGCCAAATGTGTAGTAAGACTTGGCGCTAAAAAAAACTGTCCTTGGACAGACAGGAAAGAATTACAACACCAAATTAAACGTCAAGATTCATCATAATCCCGAGGTAAAATATTTTCACGATATAAGTACACTTTTACTATACGATAAAGTAATTACATATTAGCTACATATATGTTCGGTATCAAATATAATTGCTCCTTGCATTTATAATTATCTGTTTAAATATTAAGATGGATAAAATTACAGGCTATCTTATAGGCATAAAATTATTAATATAACTATGGGCGCACTAGAATTGCTGAATAAAGTGTACCTGTCAGCCGGTGTACATTAATTTCGGAACAACTTGAAATCCCATTCAACTCCTAACCCCTAAACTAACCTAAACTAAACTAACCTGACCTAACCTAGCTTAACCTCAATTTTCCACTTTGAACAAAGTAATTATGAATTTAATATTTACTCCGCAGTTTGTGTTAGGACCAACATCGAAGGAGTTATTCTGAAATTCGAGTGCACCCGTTTTAGTAGCTCAACAATTTTGGTGCACCCGTTATAGTAGCTCCGCAATTCTTGTGCACCCGTTTTAGTAGCTACACAATTCGTGTGCACCCGTTTTAGTGACTACAAAATTCGTGCGTACCCGTTTTAGTTGCTTTGCAATTCGTGTTCACCGATAGCTATTAGGTATATATTAAAATAATACTTTAGAATGGCACAAACAGTTTTTGTTCAATTTATATAAATAAAATTAAGTTTAGTTTGATAGTTTCTAATTAAAAATAAATGCTCGGGAGGGATTCTTGCTTTCTTAAAAATGTTCTTTCAATGGCTCTGCGGGATCCTTAACCGGCTCCTTCCCTCCTCCTTCTAACTATCCCCCTCCCAAGGCAATGTCTAGCATCTCCTCACGATAATAATGATTATTATTCTTCCTTGTAAGTTCCCTAGCGGGTGGTTTAGAAACGGTGCTGATCTGATAACTGCGGGTTTAAACGACCTCCCCATTCCCTCCCCCCTCTTTTCCTTAAAGAGGAGCACCGCGGTTCAGGAGCTGTATCCAGAGGATTGTCCGTGAAGTGTTCGATCTAATGCTCCTCTTTACTGACCGCCATCGAAATTGTTCGGACTTTTTTTTTACGTTTATTCTGAAGAGGACACGGAAAAGTCGAAGGTCGTGACCATTGTTTTAACTAGGATGATTACATTATTATTTCAACCTGCCTCGGTGGCGTAGTTAGCTAACGCGCTAGTTTCATGTTTAGCTAAACTACCGAACATGGGGAGATCGAGGTTCGAATTTCGGTGGGGTGAACTAGAGGGATGGATTTTCCTAAATGGTTTTCCACTCTCCCTCCACGCAAATGTGGGTTCACTTCCTCTAAATTCAATTTCCAACCCCTAACCCATTTGTGTAATTAGTACTTAACCGTATAACCCGAACGGGTAGTAAGACGTGGTGCTAAATAATAATTTAAAAATTCTTATTAAGATTTTTGGCGACCGGTTTTCACGACTTAAATTTAATATTAACGCGCGTGTTATTTCGCTTAATCTTCTTATTAAACTAAATAAAACTGTCTTTTCTTAAAATTTACCAACGCTAGTGAGACCTACTTTAAAGAATATAACCTAAACTAAACGCACTAAACAAATCCGAGTGAACTTAAACACACTTATGTGGACTAGAGGTAATTTTAACTAACTTTGGCCATCATTACCGAAAACCCATGAACTTAGTAATGTCATGGATTTTCCACCCGTTATTATTCCAGTTTAACGTATATTTGAAAAGAATTTATTGATTATATTTTTTGTAAATAGTAAATTTCATTTAAATGAGGCAGCTAGCCAAGCATTGAGACACATAATTAGTGTGTGCGCGCGTGTGTGTGTGTGTGTGTGTGTGTGTTGCAATCAAATAATCACGTGCAAGCTTAAATTATTAATGAATTATAGGCTTACAGGCAAACCGAACATATTAAAAATACTTTTTTCTGATGTTAATAATTATGAAATTAACTCGAGATATTAAACGTGTTATAATATTAACGTAGGAAGGAAGTGTGTTAATGTGTACACTCAACGCAAAGTAGCTATCCGGAAGCCATTCTAGCTTGAAGATTTTTCGGAAGTATTTTATTTGCCGCCACAACTTTGCTCTTTTATAAAACAAATTCTTCTATTGGAGGAGTTTTTCATAAAACTTCAATTTGTCGCCAACTCGTAGGGCTGGACAGTTACGAGGTTCCACGATGTTCAACAGTGGATCGTAGATTTGTAACGGTTCAAATGACTGCCCAAAAATTGTGAGTAGTAAGACCTAATTTCTCGTAACCATTCAACTTATTACCGAATAATGCATTGTTTTCCTGAAATTTGCATCCTTATTTTATAGCATCGCGTCTTAATACCCTTTTGGATTATACGCGAATGGTCTTAGGGATTAAAAAGGTTATATTTTGAGGAAGTGCACCTAAATGTGCATGAAGGGCTAGTGAAAAACAATTTAGAAAAAAAAACTCAGTACATCCGACCGAGATTCAAACCTTGATCTCCCCGTTATAAGCAGTCGAGTCTATTGTAAGTGTAGCACATTAGACCATGTATCCAGTGCAGCAGCAGGTGTAATTCTTATTAAACCTAACAAAGTCTTACTTAACCTAATCCTACCTAACTAAACTTAATGTAACTAAATATAACAAAAATATTTCCTTAGTAAAAAAGCGTGTATCTGTAATGATGATTATTAATACTAGTTCTAATAAATAAAAATATATTATTATTATTATTATTATTATTATTATTATTATTATTAGCACCACGTCTTACTACCCGTTCGGGTTATACGCACTTACGCTAATGTGTAATGGTAGGGTGAGTGTGAGATGAAATGGAGGACCTACCGTTTAACGTGGAATCCGAACCACGGTGGAGGCCTGGCACTCCCCACCATCACAAGATGTCTTGTCAGAGGTGAAGGAAGGGTTTGGTAATCAGATAAATCTATGAAAAATACATTAAATTGATATAAAAATGAGGTCTAGTTTGGACTCGGAACTAGTATTTTACTCACAAAAATACGGATTTTCTAACTACAATATCGATACGATAAACCCAATTAATCTATATCTGTAGGCCTATTTGTAATTTTTTTTTAAAAAGTTTCTCTTTCTTATATTGTTTTATTGTATTTGTTTCATATTATACGAAAAACGTAACACCCTGTTTCCCGTTACCTATCTTTCTATCTCCTTTACGTCCCCCCCTCCCCCCTCCAACCATTAAGTTGAATTCTTATCTTTAATACAAACAAACGTAAAGCTATCTCCTCAAGTCAGTTGTAGTTTCAAATCGAGGAGCTCTTTTTCTAGTTTTTTTTTTGCACGTTTCACTTTCAAAGATATCGACAAAGGGGTTGTTTTTTCCCCATTTCCCCCCTCCCCCACACCCTTCACTTCGCGATCTATTTTCTGGATATACGAACAAGAGACATCTTATATTGTACATAAAGAGATGTTAGGTTACATAAAGAATTCGAATAAAAGACTTGTAAATTGAGGATAAAAAAAGAGTTTTGAGAATAAAGAGGAGGTAGGACCGAATAAATTGTTGAAGGAAACAACAATGCAGTGGTCACATGGGTGTTTCGGTAAGAGCAATGCCCATCAAGAGATATACTGTACATGAGAGGGGTATTGGATTCTCGCCAGTTCTAGTTTCATGGAGATAATGCACATTTACAAGATAAGAATGGAGAAGGCAAAACCGATACGGATAAAGGGAAGGGGGGGAGTAGATTATTTACCATCACGGGCGAGTAGTATTATTTGAACGAGATGAAGTTTGAAGACAAATTTAATGGTGGCTCGAATTGGTTTTGTTAAATCTTAATGCACGCCTTTTAATGTGGGTTTGGAATGGAATGTGAGATTAGTTTTAAGAGGTGTTTTAATTACCCGTTCGGCCTTTTACGTTTATGTACTAATTGCGCTAATTGGCGAGGGATGAGAAAAGTTGAATTTAAAGGCAATGTACCCAAATTTGCATGGCGAGAGAGTGGGGAATTCTTCATAAGAAACTACTCTCACTACCCCTGACCGGTATTCGAACTCCAATATCCCTGTCATCGAAGTGGGTAAGAGTCAAGTTAATGTGTATCGTAGCCGCTTCGGTGGCCGCATGATCCAAGGCGCTACTGTCGCAGTTGACTAGACTGCCGATGATGGAGAGATCGAAGATCGAATCTCGGTCGGGTGTATTGTTTTTTTTTTCCTAAATGGTTTTCGAATCTCCCTTCCCGCAAATCCGGATACACTTCCTATGAATGTGGCCTTCCTAATCCTAGTACATAAGCGTATAATTCGGACGGGTAGCAAGATTTTTATTATTAGTAAAATAATAAAACTACAGGGAACAAACCCCTTACTATTTACAATAGTGGCTAGGTTAGGTTAGGTTAGGTTAGGTTAATAACTGTAACTAGCTAATTCAAGAAACTCGTGACCCTACACTTTCTGAAAAATATACATTTCTTTCCCTTATTAAATGCCATCACAATCACGCCCATAGCTCACACCTGTTGTTGATAGAATGAGTTTGAAATGAGTAACAAGCGATGTTGTCATATAGGAAGGACTCAAAGACCACTAACAATGGTGAGCTTTTGATTCATCTACCTTTCACACTTCCGATATATTCCAAGGTCAGTACACAAATTCGGCCCGTGCACTTTCAGTACATAGCCGATAACACCTCGTCATATAACATAGTGGCTATGATACACTTTTTAACACCACGTCTTGCTACCCGGTGACCGGGTGGTCTAGGGGTAAGGTGTCGGACTTCTGTGCTGGGGGTCCGGGGTCCAATCCTTCGGTCCCGGCACAGATTTATCTGATTGCCAAACCCTTCCTTCACCTCTGACAAGACGTGTATTAAGCACAACTTGTGAATGGGGGGAATTCCAGGCCTCCACCATGGTTCGGATCCCACGTTGAACTGTAGGTCCTCCATTTCATATCACAATCACCCTATTATTACACGTTAGCGTAAGTGTGTATAGCCCGAATGGGTAGTAAGACGCGGTGCTTAAATAAAAGTATTTAATTTTTTTTTAAATTTGGTGGTTATTTTTAAAAATATGATTTTATACACAAAACCGCACCCCGTTATGACGTCTGGTTCGAGCTGTATTATCTTCCTAAGCTACGTGTTTTTTGTGAGGTTCGAAGCGCTCTTAGGTTTGAGATATCATTACTGTAGGGTGCTCTAAACCACAGATATAATTATATCTACCATAGGATTATCTCACGTTTATTCTTTATGCGATGAGTAATGAATAAATTATACCTTTATTTTGTGAGCACACCAGTGAAAACTTAATCACAACTAAATTTAATGTTTAGCAAGGAACGTTATAACATCAAATTTAACTTTATTTTTATCTCCAGATAAATTAAAAAACACAATCTTAAAAGATAAAAAGGTTTTTTTAAATCTTTTTAATCGAATACTTTTGTAAATTACAATATTTATCTTTATTGCGAGAACATAAAATAAGAGCTCTTAGCATTTTTATGTTGTCTTATACTTCCAAATTACACACCTTCGCGAGATTTATTTATTCGCAAAACTATTTATAAAGGACTGTTTTATTTTGTTGATTTATAATTAATATGTTGGTGCACTATTCATATTAATTTCGAAGCTAAATGGCATTACATTTTTCCTTTCTTATATATAAAGGATTTATTTAAATTATGGAGTTCAGTACAAGTGCTATAATTTGACACCTTAGTTCAGACGGTAACGTGTCTGTCTACTGAGCTAAAGGGTCCTGGGATCGATTCCTGACATGGCCGAAAATGTGTCATTTGTGAAATATGGGTTTACTCTTTCACACTGATAAATTAACGGTCGGTGACTGGATGTTGTGCCCGTCCTAGTCTTAAGTTAGATAAAACATATGGAGCTACGACAGGCCTAGCTAGTAGTGGAAAATATATGGCTTGAATAAAACCACCTGACCACAGGCTGGGAACTGTAACGGATGTAAAAGAACAAGTGCTCTTAAAAATGCAAACCATGGGATAATGATGAGTACAGTAGTCCCACGACTTCTTTGGTGCTGACTGACAGCTTTGAAAAGTTACCAGACCAAATTATGTATTCCTACGCCGAACCATACGCTCTGCAAAAACGTGTGTTTTTCAGATGTCACTTCTGACAATCAAAATTTAGGTATATACCTAAATGTTGACTGTCAGAAGTCATCTGTGAGCTGTCAATCAGCACCAAAGAAGCCATAGAGCTACTGTAGATATGAGGGAACAACCGACGTTCAGTAATCACTTAATTGTACCCAAACGAGATCCTTATCATGTCCTACTTGTCAATGCGCAGCAAGGGCAACGCAATCCTGCGTAATAGATTGATTGACCACCCTTACTTATAGAGTATTTACGTATTAATCAAAAACACACACTCTAATACATAGTATTATTGAAGCAATATTATTAAATAAATATTTGAATAATATTATATTTTTTGTAAATTTTATTTTATAAAACTGATTACCAAACCCTTCCTTCACCTCTGACAAGACATATTGTGAATGTTGGGAATGCCAGGCCTCCACCGTGGTTCGGATTCCACGTTAAACTGTAGGTCCTTCATTTCATCTCACAATCACCCTACCATTACCCATTAGCGTAAGTGCGTATAACCCGAACGGGTAGTAAGATGCGGTGCTAATAATAATAATAATATTTTAAAAAATTACAATAATTTTAGACTGTTACAAAAACATAGCCTATTATTATAGAAAAAAATATCACATGGTAATTGATAAAATACAAAATTACATTAACTAAAACTTTGTAACTTAATCTACCAAATACCTACAGTCATTAAATATAAGTTTCAATTAAGACGTATTTTGAACAGAAAAATAAAACCCATCACAAACAATATTATTTCAAAAAAAGTTACTTACATTTTTGTCTAAAAATGACTGTTCTTCCTTCACATCCTTGATCCAGTTTGTATTTTTATTAATAATAGCGACGTCAATAACGTAAGTAAATAACAATTACAGCAAAATAAATCAACGTTATAGAACTTGCAATGAACCGGACGTATGATATCACCACTGGCGCTGTTGCGTATTCACAACATTTTTGTATGGCGCCAGTTTAAACTTCCATATCTCAGAAAATAAACTGTTTAAAAATGTTTGGTAACAAAATACTACGTAACAGGAACAAATTAAGGTATACTTGGAGGGAATCCAACCTAATTACCTATAATTAAAAAAACATGTACAGCTGTTTTGAAAATGCAACAGTGCCAGTTACAGAAGATTAATTTGAGTAGCTTTACTTAGAGACTTTCTCTGTATGGATAAAATAATGTACCATTAGAGTTTTTGTATGTAATATCTTTAATTATTTGACACCAATCCGCTTCGCTGGTGGTATAGTCTGCACTTCTGCACGTTACCTAAAGTCTGTTCACGGTAGGAATGTTTTCTGAAAGGCCTTTTCCCCCTCTAAGAGATCTATTATATAGTAGGATATTGTTAGGAAAAAGGACCTTTCAGAAAGTAATTCCTACCGTGAATGGAGTATACCTATGATGTCACGACAGGTCAAGATCGGATACCCCATATTAATGGATATACGTTCTATTCAACAAGTTTTAAAAATATAATTTTGAAACATAAATCATAAATTTCCAAAAATTGTCCTCCAGTGTCAACAAATTATTATTTATATCTTGAATATTTTTTTTTGTTAACTTATTTTTTTATGAGTCATCTACAACTCAGGCTATATGGGTTAGTCACTAAAATGTCCTGCAGGAGTCATCCTGCCAGGATGTAACTAAAAAAATTATTGTTAACATATGCCCATCTAGAATAGGAAACAAGAAAAGGGTAAATTTAAAAGGCCAGTCAATGTTTTCAAGGCGCGAATAGTATAATGACTGTGTAAACTCGTCAGAGGAAGAGAGGAAGTGTTATCAGTAGATACACAAGAAGCCTCGCAGGGTGAACTGATCCTTTTCGCCCCTAACTTTCTACTTCACCCCTCCGTACATTTGTGTCTGAGTGTGACAGTGCTTACAGTAGCCCCATGGCTTCTTTGGTGCTGACTGACAGCTCACAGCTGGGTATATACCTAAATGTTGACTGTTAGAAGTGACAGCTGCTAAACACATGTTTTTGCAGATCATATGGTTCGTCGTAGGGATACATAATTTGGTCTGGTAGCGTTTCAAAGCCGTCAGCTGTGAGCTGTCAGTCAGCACCAAAGAAGTCATGAGGCTACTGTAGATTACTTAAGGTCCTTCAAGCTAACACGCAACCCGCCTCGCAAAATTAGCTTCAAAATATTCAAGTAGGCAACGTCGATAGACGTTTTTAAATAGCACCAAATCACACCGACGCGCCGCGCTCTGGTCTGGTTGGCTCAATTTAGATACATGTAAGAATACAACTTGCTCTATAGCAGCGGGAGTCCACCTTAAGGCGTCACTCTCAATGGCGGAGGACAGACCCCTGCAAGCCTACTTGTATAAGGGTCGAGCATTTAAGTACCTCTGCGTTGCAGGGGTTGAGTGAAGTATTCATTACTTGTACATTTATGTTTATGTTATCGTAACTATTACATTTATCCATAATTACTAATGGGGGATATAGAATTGCTGAACGGTAATATTTTAAAAAAAATAAACTATACAAAATTTAAAATCTAATAATCTTTTCTGACGTCATTTTTTCTGCCCTGGTTATCTTCAGTTGTCCCCCAGAAGCAATTATACAGGTTGACTAAAAAGGTGTTTGTCAAAAACAGTACGCTGATTAAAACTATCGAGTGGTTTGGAACGAAGTTAAAGTATGACGTGAAAAGTACCTAATTAGTTTGAAGGGGTTTTTTAAAGGTTGTTGTCTATTAAATATGGTTTTTAGAGGAGCAAGTCTAAAACAATTTTCTTTGAGCAAAGGTTAGGCATACTGTTTATATTTTTAGTGTTATTGACTAATTTAAAAAATGTTAAACCCAAGTTAACAATTATTGAATAAAAACATCCAAATAGCTAACAAAAGTTTACACTATAATTATATAGTTAGAAAATTTTCTTACCTTTGGTGGTTGAGGGTGTGAGGGGGGGGGGCAAGTTTTAGGTGCGGGGATTGGGTAAATCATAACTCTCCGCCCCTGGTAACTCTCGCAATAAACTGGACTGCTGATAACGGGGATATTGGGCAGGTTATACTGAAGTTAGTCTTTACTAAATGATTTTCCACTCTCTCTCTCTATACGCAAATTTGGATACATTTCTTCTTAATTCAAGCTTACTCGTCCCTGATAATTAGTGTAGTTTGTTAATATGACTATACCCCAAATGGGAAATGGGATGGGGTGAGTACAGAAAATTTCAACCCATTCGATCTTGTGAAAGTAGGTTTGAGGGAGGTTGAATATAGATAAAGTATATGAAGGTAGAGCGGGAAAGTATTCAAGAAAAATCATGCTCACTACACCCATTATTTCCATTCCACTAAAACAAAGTTGGAAAATTGTTTTTATATTTGATTTTATGTACAGTTTTTTTTTTCAAACATAAGAAATCAATGTTGTCCCCGTAAAAACTTTTTCGTTCAACATATGCTATAGTCGACCTTAGGAGTATTGGGGTGAATTGATCTCTCATGATCCGTTGTTCGTGGGTTCAAACCCAGCCGGTGTTGACAGATTTTTCTTCCTTCGGAGGGGAAGTAAAGT
>CABFOW010000808.1:44570-54666 GCA_902141385.1 Timema californicum | reverse complement strand
TTTTTTTTTTTTTTTTTACTAGTAGGTGAGTGAGCTTAGGAGAGACGTGAGGAAAAAGTGTCAAATGGGGCGGTGACAGCGGATTCGTGAAAGCTGAGAGGTGTTAAGTTTGACGTATGCTTGGTGAAATGAATTTGTCAGGTCGTGCGTAAGCTTTGGTGTTACTGAAAGGGGTTATTGAAGAAGTAAAAAGTAAAGGGCGCCCTCGTTTTAACGTTGTGATGAATAATGTTCGGCGAACATTGACTAGAGAAACGGTGGATAAGTTCCTATCAGGTGCGCTATTTTTTTCTCATATTATAATATTATTCCCTTTTAAGGAAAATGTTAATTAATTATTACCCATTTCGGTGGCCGCGTGGTCTAACGCGTTACGCTCGCAGTAGACTAGACTGCCGATGGCGGGGAGATCAAGGTTCGAATCTCGGTCGGGTGTGCTGAAGGTGTTTTTCCAAAATGGTTTTCACTATACATTCTCGCAAATGCGTGTACACTTTCTCTAGATATAATTTTTCTAATCCCTAAAACCATTATCGATATTAGTATATAGGGGTGTAACCCAATCGGGTAGTAAACACAGTGCTAAAATATATTTTTTTATTTAGATACAATACTATTTCCTCAGATCAAGGATTTGGAGGATTTCTTAGAGGAAATGCACACATATTAGAATGGAGATTACTGGAAAAATCACAATGCGAATAAATTGTCTTGGAAAACAATCCTCAGGGCACCCGACCAGCATTAGAAACTAAACCTCCCGGTTTCCTTTAGAGATCATTGTGTTACAGACTGCTGGCTGAAGATGTGAAGTGTAGGGGATTCAGAGAACGAATGATTTGAAATATAATATTGTTAAAATACATCGAACGTTAATTATTCAACCGTTTTGAATGTTTACATAAACGGAATTTTTAAAAGTTTTAGATCATTTACAAAAAAATTAAAGTGGCTATACTTATATTCAACGATAAACTTTATTTTTGTTTGATGCCTGAATAAAATCAAAACCATATTTAGCTTTCCTATATAAATTATTTTTCTCTTATAAATTGAACCAATAGTAAAGTTTGTGGTAATTTTTCTCGTGTGTAAGAAGTATAAAGAAAACAAGATGAAAGTTAAAAACTAAGTCTCAAGACTTTAAAGAGGAACTATTAGGTATGGGTTTTTTTGTAGGTTAATAAGCAGCTTAAAAACAGAGAAAAATTTAAAAGTCAGAAAAAAAATTCTGGCAGGGAAAAGTCAAGGAAATTTTAAAGAGTTACATTTATTTATCTATACTTTTGAAATGATTGATAAACTACAAATAAATACTAGTATACAGCTCTGTATTAAAAGTTAAAAAAATATATTTGACTACAATTTTTGATAAATTATTGTATTCAATTAAAATCTTAATAACTGGTGATAATCAGTTGGTTGGGGCATTAGTGAAAAAGTATAATTTCTAAAAGAGATATATACTAAAATCATACTAAGACAAATTTTAAAAATCAAGTCTTTTTTAAGAATAGTGTTTAATATTTATTAGAAAATACTGAAAATAACATCATTTTAATTTTAAGCTTCTCATATAAAAAAAGAATAGTATTAAATTATGTTTATTTGCCTGGAAAACCTATGAAAAAAGCCAATGTCAAAACTTAGAACCATATAACAGGATTGAGATTTTTTTATTCCTATTTTAGGTTTTTTATCGAATGTGGTTTGGTTGTGTGCTTTTAAAGGGATTGAAATGTTTAGGATATTACTGTACATTCATAAATCATAAATAAGATGCTTAATTAAATATAATATTATTTTCTTAAACAAATGACCCTTTTTCGTATATGACAAATTAAATATTTCTATGAATTTGACAAAATAATGAGCATTTTATCAAAGAAAACATTTGTGTCATTTTATTATTTAAATAAATATAAGTAATAGAAACCGTGAATATTTTAAAATTAAATAAAAAATTTAGGTGGATTACCTCTTAACATGTTTCTTTCCTCAGTCCTACTCCATTAGATTAATTTTCAATTATCCATACAACCTGAACAGGTAATAAGACGAGATGCTTAAATTTATTATTATTATTATTAGCATCGCGTCTTACTAACCGTTCGGGCTGTACGCACTTACGCTAATGTGTAATGGTAGGGTGATTGTGAGATGAAATGGAGGACCTACAGTTTAACGTGGGATCCGAACCACGGTGGAGGCATGGCATTCCCCCACATTCACAAGTTGTGATTAATACACGTCTTGTCAGAGGTGAAGGAAGGGTTTGGCAATCATATAAATCTGTGCCGGGACCGGGGATTAAACCCCGGACACCTTACCCCTAGACTACCAGACCACCCGAGATGCTTTTAAAAAAAACTGAAAATATATTCAAGGTGAGTCTACAGTACAACCTTGAATCGCTCGGCGAAAACATTGGTGCAAATAATGTATAAATTTCATTTATCCCAAAATGTGTAGGTTCAATACTTTAAAGTTATTGATGACTTTATGTGAGAGCAAGTTAACTTTGATATAATGCATTCACATTAGAATAGAGAAGGGATGGGAAAACTTTTTAATTTTGCGTGGGGCATTTTTCGCCGGGAGAGATATGACATTCAGTTCGGTCGCCTGTTAGTAGACCATCAGCCTCTCTGGTGGCACAAAGCTTTGCTCAGGGTGCAACTATGGAGGTTGTTTACACGTCGTACCCGCAATTAGATGATAAGAAGATAGTGATTAGGAAGTTGTGGAACTGGTGCGGGTCGGAAACCTAACAAACCAAACCTTGGTTACTGTTGGGATGGTTCCCCTTTAGATAAAAATACCTAAGGTGCCAGCTGGGAATCGAGCACGGGACCCTTAGACTCGTAGGCAGGTGCATTGACCACTACACCACTTGGCCGGCTATAGGATAATTAAAGCGATAAATTACTCTTCCAGGGAACCCGCCTCTGTGGCGTATTTGGCTAACATGCTAGTTTCATGTTGAACTAGACTGCCGAGGACGGGGAGAACGAGGTTCGAGTCTAGCTCGGGTGAATTGGGGGGGGGTGTTCTTAAATGGTTTTCCACTCTCCCTCCAAGCAAATGTGGGTTAACAGCCTCGATATTCAACCTTCCCAATCCCTAATCCATTAGCGTAATTAGTACTAAAGCGTATAACCCGAACGGGTAGTAAGATGCGGTGCTAAGTATACTTTTCGAGTGCACCCAGCCCTAGAATCGAACCTGTACCTCACCTTCGCCAGGAATCCAGTCTATTGCGTGCTTGACGCCTTGGAGCAAATGTACGCATAAACCGACATGAAGTAGCTCGCTCACCAAGGGTGATATATCAGGAAGATTAATTAGTTTGAGAGAGACAATTGAGTGGATATGAGCGTAGCTCGGCGGGGGAAATATCGGGTATGGCAGGTAGGATGACAGCATTGGACTACTTTGCTGAGGTTTTAACAAGTGTTTGATTAATTGTTTTTATTTAATAGGGCAGGTAATTAAAGTTACACCTTTGATTACAAAATTAATTCTGTGAACTAATTGAAAACTAACCCAGGTCATAGGCTTCACCATCTATCACTAACCACTCAACCATTCCTCCAGGAATGTTGCTATTGTAGGTGCTTGTGAATAATGGCAAGCCATTCACAAGTAATTATTATTATTAGCACCACGTCTTACTACCCGTTCGGGTTATACGCACTTACGCTAATGTGTAATGGTAGGGTGATTTAATGGAGGACCTACAGTTTAACGTGGAATCCGAACCACGGTGGTGGCCTGGCATTCCCCACATTCACAAGTTGTGATTAATATACGACTTGTCAGAGGTGAAGGAAGGGTTTGGTAATAAGATAAATCTGTGCCGGGACCGAGGATTGAACCCCGGACCCCTAGAACAGAAGTCTGACACCTTAACCCTAGACCACCAGGTCACCCCACAAGTAATTAAGTCCCTTACGCGAGATTTGTGTTTAGTACAGTTTCGTTATCGCTGCTCTAACCAATTAATGAGCTCAGCGCTAATTTTGTTTTAAGTTATAAGTTTTCTATTGTTTTTCAGGTTAGGTTATATACTTTTATATATACTTATATATATTTGGATATTTATTTATATATATATCTATATATATAGATATCCAAATATATATAAGTATATATGAGTATACTTATATATATATATATTTGTATATTTATTTATTCAAGGATAAAACCTATAAAGGACCGAAAACCAATAACACACACTTACATATACAAACATGTCCTTCATATTAAGGCTCTAAATCTTATTTGAAATTGGAAACTGTATATTATTGATTTAAATTATTGAGAACATTTCAAGACTATGCGTCGACACGCGGAACAAGACCAACAAATCTTGATAGTGAATTATAAAAATCAAAGTTTTTCTTGGAGTCTTTCCTACGGCAGCTTAAATCTCTGAGTGAAAAAGAAAAGAAAAGAATCTATTTATAGAATGTTAAATCGTTACGACCTAGTCGGTTCAGAACTCTATTAAAAATATTCGCTACAAGTGAACCCATTATAGGCCTACTTTTCCTCATTCCATTTTACGTTTCGTTGAACAAAACAATACCCGGAGAAAATAAAGGAAATAATATGAAACAATGGTCTACGTCAACCACAAGCTCTTTTTTTTTTTCTCCTTCAGTCACACACTTTTGTACAAATCTATTTTAAAATTTTGCGTATCTCATTTTGTATCGTTGGTAATTCAACCACGTAACTAGTCTGGGCTATTTCCTGATTATAGTGGACTTTAAATAAATCTAGTCGTATATGTCAGTTAAGGCACGGCTTGATGATACTGTTACAGTACTTACCAAATATCCCCTCATTATCAAGGTCAGTCGAACAGCCAACACTTCTTTCCTTGTCCCGGTGAGCCGGGGTTCGATCTTCACCAGCTGCGGTGTGTTATTTTTCCATCCACTTCCTAAGCAGAGGTAGATCACTCCTAACGGGCTTCAGTAATTTCAGTATTTAATCTCGTTAAGATGAACATTATAAAGTTAATTTTTCTTTTTATAGTGTGTGTTTTCCATTCTCTCTCCAGAATTATTTTGTTTTTTTCTCCTCTTATCTAACCTCTGTAATTCTTCCCCCTTAGGCTAAATCTTTACTTCTCACCAATCTCTCTAATCTAAGGAAACAGGGGTATGAAGAATGCGAGTTTTAATAAACATGCCATCATTCGCCTGAAGAGAGCTTAGGAAAATCCCAAAATTCACAATGTGGAGAGTGTACTATGCTGGTATTTGAGCTGAATCCCTAAATCCCAGGTCAATCTGATCCTGTCAGTAGGGCACACCAACGCTAAGCCGATACTACATTACTAATTCACTGATATTATCTTGGTGAATGTTGGTGCAATTAATTAAAATTCGTCCTTATCATCTTGTTCATTGCAACTCTCTAGCTTAATTTACTATGAGACTGTGGGCCTCAATTTAGTTTTTTTTTGGCACCGCGTCTTAGGTCTACTAATTATTAGCGTTATAGGATACGCATATGTATTAATTACGTGAAAGTGTTGAATTTATAGGAAATGTACACGAATTTTCTTGTAGTTAGAGTAGAAAACTATTTAGGGAAAGACACCCTCAGGAACTCCGACCGGGATTTGAACCCCGATATCCCCGTCATCGGCAGTCTGAGCTATTGCTAGAGTAACGCCTTAGACCGCGTGGCCACCGAAGTGGGTACGATCAAGTACATAATTGTTTAATGTGCTATGCATCAGTTGCGCGCCATAACGGTAGACTATGATTCAAATCCCGGTAGGGGTCAAATATCGAATTAAGCTTCGCGTGCTGCGATTGCAGTCTTGATTACGAGTAGGTGACCTGGTGGTCTTAAGGGGGCTTCGGGGTTCAATCCTCGGTCCCGGCACAGATTTATCTGATTGCCAAACCCTTCCTTCACCTTTGACAAGACGTGTATTAATCACAACTTGTGAATGTGGGGAATGCCCGGTCTCCGCCGTGGTTCGGATCCCACGTTAAACTTTAGGTCCTCCATTTAATCTCACAATCACCCTACCATTACACATTAGCGTAGGTGCGTATAAACCGAACGGGTAGTAAGACGTGGTGCTAATAATAATATTAATAATGTTATGAGTAAGGTCACTAAAATTGTGGCCTTGGAATCCAAAAAGCCCCACTTACATTTAACTATATTTTCAAACATATCTCACCCTTTCCCCTACCTCTGACAGTAGAAGTAGAACAAAGTTTAGTTTTAAAGTTGTTTGTCCCGTGGACTAGGCGGTGGGAAGTGATAAATTGGTCTGGTAGAGCCAGAGAGACCGGTCACGATCCCAGGTAATGTACACATGTACAAATACATGCAATTACATGTCTGCGGGCTAGTATTCCGGGTAGCACGGGGGTAAGTACCGACTCACCGGCAGCGCTTTACAACTTTTATTCGGCTCTTACAAACTTTTAACTTTGTGCTCTGTGTACTCTTTAAGATTAGTACAAACTTTCAGATAAATTAACTACTCTCATCCAACATCTTAATTAAAACCGTGGTGCGTCTACCTACTGATTTATGGATCTCTGATTCGACTCCTGGTAGGGAATAGGTGTTATCACTTTGTTAACTACTTGGTTTTCATCTTATAAACTGTAACTAGATTTTCTATGAAATGGTTCTTGTTTGTACTTAATTACTCTATGGGATAAGGAACTCTTAATGTCCACTGTATCACTTACAAAAGTACACCACATATTCCTATTCGGAGCTAGTTCTGTCCAGTCCACCTCATTACACACTTTTTATTTCAGGTCCATTCTAATGTTATCCTCCCATCTGCGTCTATTTCTTCCAAATTGTATCTTCCCGTTGGGTTTGCCAGTCAATACCTTGAACACGGTTCTAAACACTTCCATTCTGGCTGTATATCATGTATGCTGTAATCTACGAGACTTAAATATCCTAACAATGTATTGTGATGAGTGCAGGGTACGTAACACATCATTATGTAAACTCCAGTGCTCCCCAGTATCTATTTTTACCAAGTGTCTTCCTAAGCACGTTGTTTTCGAACACGCTAAATTTGTTTGTGTTATATAAGGTAAAAGAACACGTTTCACACCCATAAAGAACCACCGGTAAAATTATTATTTCGTATATTATGAAATTTACCTTCTTGGACAACAGGCGATATGTGCACAAATTACCGACCGAGTAAAAAAAAAGTATTTTCCAGCTGTGTTGTTCTCCTAATTTACATTCTAATATAGTTGTTGCTAATTAAAATGGTTCCTTAATATTTAAACTAATTAACCCTGTCAACTGATATGTTGTTCGAAGTTAATCTCTAAATTTTCGTCTCCAATCTGTGTCCTCTTTGTGATCCTCTTTGTAATCATATTATACACAGTCTTTCCAGCGTTCCCTTCTAAACCCATTTCCTCACTAGCATCTAATAAAATGTATGCATTTATTAGTGAATAAAACGAACGGGTAAAAGAAAGAGGTGCTAAAAATAAAAATAAAATAAGAATTTTGCATTTATTTCAACAGCTTCGTTACTTTTACCCATAGATGACCTGGTGGTCTAGGGGTAAGGTGTCAGACTTCTGTGATGGCGGCCGGGGTTCACTCCTCGGCCCCGGCACAGATTTATCTGATTACCAAACCCTTCCTTCACCTCTGACAAGACATCTTGTGAATGTGGGGAATGCTAGGCCTCCACCGTGGTTCGGATCCCACGTTTAACTGTAGGTCCTTCATTTCATCTCACAATCACCCTACCATTACACATTAGCGTAAGTGCGTATAACCCGAACGGGTAGTAAGACGCGGTGATAATAATAATACTATTACCCGGAAAAGCTAAAACATCCACTCAGATTCCCAACACACTCATCCAGTTTTTGACTTAAAAATATATGATGACTGGAAGTCAGAACATTGGTACTCAGTTTGAACCGGTTTCTGAATGTCTAGAGGCCTTAGTCACAATACACTAGTACTTGGCTAGGAGGTCAGGGTTTAAATCCCAGCAGGGAGCATTTAAGGTGTTTGTCACGTATGATTTAACACAGTGGTTTTCCCACCCGCTTTCCACACTAATTCAAGATAATTTTTTTAAGTATCCTTCATATTTCTTATGTTACACCAGGGGTTTCCAAACTGTGCGTCGTGACGCCCTGGGGCGTCGCTGGTCCTGGTCCCGGGGGTCGTGGCTATAACTAAAAACTCAAACTTATAATGTATAGTGAAATTCAACACACAAATTTTCAATAGGTGTATTCGTATGTATTTTAAAGAATGAAATAAATCATACTATAAAACACATGTTTTGTTATTATGAAAAAATTATACACATGGGATCATGTGCAACAAAAGTATGTCTAGTCTAATTACTTCTTATTCAGTTCTGTAATTTTGTTCTAATTTTGTATTTTTACATTAAAAAATACAAACCTTTTAATGTAAATTACTTTTTTTTTAAATGCCACCAAATCAAATTTGGGAATTAAAAAAAAGGTACAGGGGTGTCGCACTGAAAATTTAACATGTGAAGGGAGGTGCGGTCTCAAAAAGTTTGTGAACCCCTGAGCAATATGGTTAAAATGACAATAAAGCTTATAACTATAATTAAAACAAATTCAATCATCGACGGAACAGTTGTTTAGAAATGCACCATTATTTGTCCTTAGAGGGGATGTAATTTCTTCTAACTAAACTCCCAACACACCCATTCAGTGCTATCTGTTACTAAGAATCATGCGTAGCATCCGTTTGACCAAGCCTGCTTGTCAAATATTATGTACGTACGCTCAGAGAAGAGAATATTTTCTATATTTTACTAATCAACTATTGTCGAATTTCTATGTTAATCTAAACTTATTTTCATTTATATATTTAAAATAATATATTTCCTGTTTGTAGTCTAGAACGTAGAATAATTGTGTTTCTAGTAAACATTTGAGAGACTTTGTTCTGAATCGCGATTGGGTCAGAACTTATTCCTAGCATGAAATTTAGTGATTCAGAGCTCACTAAAGGTGCATAAAGCTTTGGCTACACGGTCCGCACCACACCGTAAAAATCCGGAACAATGTTCTATCGACGATTCGTCCGCGCCGGTCCTTGATAGGTAGAATTTAGATAAAATATACTCGCATTTACGTAGAGTGAGAGTGGAAACACATTTATGATGAACCGCCATCACTACACCCAAACGGGATTGAAGCCTTAGACCATTTTCCACTAAAGCAGGTACAAAAATCAGTTAAAATATATTTATATTTATAGGCTTGGTACAAAATACGTAAAATTTAATAATTGAATGACTTAAAATTACATTCTGGAAGACATTTTTACAAGCGGATTTTTAAAAATTAGTATTAATATTTAGTTATGAAACAAACATGTCTGATTCCAACTATTATGAAGTGCCTGACATACTCGGGAGCAAACTATATAATTTTTTAAACATAGTGATTTACTTACTCTAGTTAAGCGGTTTTAAAACTGTGGGCAGCGTTGTACCACAAGTGAAATACGTATAAGAAACAAATTCGAATAAAGACTCCGTCTTTTACCAGTTGATAAATATGTGCACTCCATTTACACTTGAAGCTAGCAATCTTACCTTGACGTATAATTACACTATAACCATATCATAGTGGAATAATGGAAGGTAAATTTACTACCTTACAAAATAAACGAAGGGTTCATCAATATATCATGTTTCGGCAAGGAGAAAGGTGGACAGAATACTAAGGTAGGAGGTCCACATATGCATCGAACACTTATCAGGTGGTCTACTGAATTTTTAAAAACACTCCTCTAGGTCATTGAGTGTATTTATAGTCCTTCTCATTATCATGTTTATTACCTTTACTAACTAGTGTTTCAGTGAGAATTAATCAACCTAACTATTTCCATTTTCAGTTCTCCCTTAGGTGTTTAAACTTAAATATTATAATCTAATTTTATTTTCACCCGTTCAGATTATACACTTATATACTAATTATGTCAATTATTTTAGGTATTATGATGGTTATATTAAGAGGATTGCATGGAGGAAGAGTGTAAAACCATTGGGGGGGGGGGG
>CABFOW010000808.1:31991-44513 GCA_902141385.1 Timema californicum | reverse complement strand
CCCCCCCCCCCGGTCATCGGCAGTATCGGCGAGAGTAGCGCCTCAGACCATTTGGACACTGAAGTGGGTTCTAAATTAATTCGTAGCTCAAATGTCTAGACATAAATCACTTTTGCCCCAAGGTACCGCAACGTTTTAAAACAAGCATACAAAGGCCAAGCACGTATGCAGCGTAATTTTAATTAGGGGCATTTATGTACGTGTCGAAAAGTACCAAAAAAAACCCACCTCAAATAAAGAATAATAGTTTATGTAACAGAGGAAGTGTGTTAACTTGTATGCTCCCATTCCTGACGTCAGACTGAGTTAGTTGGAGGATAAAGTGAGACGGACGGTGGACAGAATGTGAAACTATCCATTTCGAAACACAAAGAGCAACGTTGAAACAAATATACCACAACTTATTTATTTTTACTAATGGGCCTATTATCTGACCGCTATAAAAAGTGGCTAGATCTTATTTCATTTATTCATACGTCAAGTCATGTTATCTTCAGCTGTCACTTTTTGATATATATTATCAATTTATACCTATAACATATCACTAATAATAACCGTCTGCGTGGTGTAATGGTCAGTGCACCTGGCTACGATCCTAGGGGTCCCGGGTTAGATTCCCGGCCGGTACTTTGGGTATTTTCCCCTAACTCTAGAGTGACGTAGGTAGCAAATTGCCTCAGGCCGTTGCCCATCCACCACGCTGGCCCGCATGCCCAAAATTAATTTAGCAAGAGATGAAATTGTTGTCTTCTAAGCTTGTTTTTGTTGAGTAAAGATATCATTATTCGATCAAAAATTACTCAATAGTCACTTTATTGTTCATAATTTCATGTTCTACAAAAAATCTCAGCGCATATTCTTCTGTAAAATTAATACTAAATAATAAATAAGCAAATAATTAATAAACAAAAAAAAAATTTTTTTTTTTTGACAATAAATAATTTATAACAATTTTGTATGCATAACTTTTTGCAGAACCTATAAAAGANNNNTTTTTTGACAATACATAATTTATAACAATTTTGCATGCATAACTTTTCGCAGAACCTATAAAAGAATTCCAATTATAAATAATGTCAAGGTAATTTATTAAAATAAACTATTTTGGGGGAGGGATGGCCCTTTATTTTATTGGTGTAAGGGGGCAGGGAGGATACGACATGAAAGTTTCGCTTCGAGTCAGTTATTTCCTAGTTACACCTCTGATTATATATATACATTTACTTATTTTTACTTAATCGGTATCCATTCTCCGTCCACTCAAATGCAATGTACACTTCCTTTAAATCCTACCTTTCTTATTTCTTATCCAACCGTGTAAAAGTACTGATACCACGGGTGAATAGTAAGAAGTAAAGAAAGAAAATTATAAACCATAATTAATATTTGTAAATACCCGCCTCGGTGGCGTAGTTGGCTAACGCGTTTGTCGTGTTGAAGCTCGACTGCTGAGGACGGGGAGATTGAGGTTCGAATCTCGGTCGGGTGAACTGGGGGTGGGGGTTCCTAAATGGTTTTCCACTCTCCCTCCACGCAAATGCGGGTTCACTTCCTCTAATTCAACCTTCCCAAGTCCTAATCCATTAGAGTAATTAGTACTTAAAGCGTATGACCCGAACGGGTAGTAAGACGTGGTGCTAAATAAATAAATAAAAATATTTGTAAAGGGTTGAATGAAACTCATTACACATTTACTAAACTGTAATCGCTTATTCCACGAATAATAATAATATTGATAATATATATGACGAGACTAACTCCTTTGTTATGGCTCCACCATATTTTTTTTTTAAATGTGTCATAGCTTATGCGGATTTCTATGCTACATAAGCAATCAAATTTAAACTCGCTTAAACTTGACAATATCAAATGCGAAATACCATATTAATTTCCCTGAATTAGCGTCAAACCAAGGGAAATCTTCACGTCTAAAGACCCCAAATGTTTTCCCATATTAGATTACCAATTTATTTTCTATGTATGCTCTATATCACTTTCATATCAAAATAGTTTAAAAAAATGAATTATCGTTGCAGTGATTTATTTTTATTTTTTTCCTTCACGCCAAGCCTTGAGCTACGACGAGAAAAAGTATACCGAACGTGAATTTATGGTCGAACAAGATAAAAAAAAAGTAAAAAAAAAATATAAGCCGAAAACTCACTCGGTTTTAATCCAAGTTCAACGAAGCAGTAAACAATTCGAGCTCTTCCGTCTGCTCAACTTTCTTCTTACTTTTCTTCGCTTTCCTTCCCCCCACAAACTTAAACATGTTCAACAGCACTCTAGGTCCATTTACAGCTTACTAGACTTTCCAACCGGAACATTTCACAATTGGAAATAAGGAACGTTTGCTTTTGTATTGTGTCATAATATAGGGATTCCCCCCCCCCTCGGAAATACATTTTTTCAGTTTCAAGATATAATAGGATTTTTATAGAAAGAAATGCCTTTTTTTTGTCAAAATTTATAACGTTTTACTATATTATTAGTATTATTTTATAGGTTATTGATAGTATTTATAAAAATTTACAAGTATATATTACTTTACTTGACATATCAATGTCTGAAAGTAAGTCTACTAACATTTCTAACTCTAAAATAAGGTTCTTCCTATGAAAATTGGACTGTATCTACTCTACTTACATTACTCTTCCTATTACAATAAATTACTAATTCAAAAGATGTTATTTAGTCTTTTTTTTTAAAGCACCATGCCTTTCTACCATTGGGGTTCGCTTATGTATTAACTAAACTAATAATTTTAGGTATTAGGAATGTTATATTTATACGAATTGTAGCCGCATTCGCGTGAAAGGAGAGTAGAAAACTATTTTGTAAAAACCACCCTCAATATAACCGACAGAGATTAAAAACTTGATCACCCCGTCATCGGTAGTTTACTCTAACACGAAAGTAGTGCGTTAGATCACGTGGTCACCGAAGCGGGTGTAAATACCTTTTTACTATTTTTATAAACATGACTTGTCACTAACCTGGAAATAATACAATATATTTATTAATAATTATTATCATCATCATCATCATTACCATCGCAATGGCCACTAGCAAAAATACAAATAAATACAGTAGCCCCGCGGCCTCTTTGGGGCTGACTGACAGCTCACAGCTCACTTCTGACAGTAAACATTTAGGTATAGACCTACATTTTGACTGTCAGAAGGGACAGCTGATAAACACATGTTTTTGCAGATGATATGGATCGGCGTAGGGATACAGAATTTGGTCTGGTAACATTTCAAAGCTGTCAGCTGTGAGCTGTCAGTCAGCACCTAAGAAGCCATGGGGCTACTGTACTTGCATTTGTATTATATTTGCAACGCGTCTTACTACCCGTGCGGATATTTTAACTAATGGTGGAAGGGACGATCAGGAGAGAATTTAAAGGAAGTGTCTGCGATATAGAATAAAATAATTTGGGGATAAAACTTATTGGTAAACTGGTCCGGAATTTGAACCCTGATTACCATATATATGGAAAATAAGACAAGATGATAGAGGCCTGCCTTTAACCACGTGTCTACCCGTGTCGGTTATATAACAATAAATTCAATGCTGTTTTACTAGAGCTGAATTTACAGAGGCACTCATATGGATCCGTCTGTATAAATTTAAATTAATCTTTCTTAGATTTTTGTGGGTCAATACAGTTTGTAAAGGTTGTTGTTAGCACCGCGTCTTACTACCCGTTCGGGTTATACGCTAATGTGTAATGGTAAGGTGATTGTGAGATGAAATGAAGGACCTACAGTTTAACGTGGTATCCGAACCACGGTGGAGGGCCTGGCATTCCACACATTCACAAGTTGGGATTAACACACGTCTTGTCAGAGGTGAAGGAAGGGTTTGGCAATCAGATAAATCTGTGCCGGGACCGAGGATTGAACCCCGGACCCCCAGGACAGAAGTCCGACACCTTATCCCCAGACCACCAGGTCACCTTAGAAGGAGAGGTAAAGGAGTATTCTGGTTCGACACAGTTTTTCTAGTAATAAACTATGTTCATTTTGTTTTGATATTATTATTACTACATTTCAGGACTGTAAGACTTTTTTATGGGCTAGGTGTTTTTCCCTACGTAGTCTCGTGGTGATGTCCCAATAGAAGGTGTCAAAACAAAATTGTAACATTGAAGCGTTCTTAAATAAATTTAAAGTGTTAAGTGTTAAATTGACACAGATGACGAATGAAAAAAACCAAACATATAATAATAATAATAATATTTAGCACCGCGTCTTACTACCCGTTCGGGTTATACGCTTTAAGTACTAATTTCTCTAATGGATTGAGAATTGGGAAGGTTGAGTTAGAGGAATTGAACCCGCATTTGCGTGGAGGGAGAGTGGAAAACCATTTAGGAAAACCACCCCCAGTTCACCCGACCAAGATTCGAACCTCGATCTCCCCGTCCTCAGTAGTCGAGCTCAACACGACAAGCGCGTTAGCCAACTACGCCACCGAGGCGGGTACCAAAAATATAAGCTGTCATACTTTCGAGGGAGTCGTTTTATAACCTTGCTCCGGTACCCGGTACTCTTGTGTTAAAAGTAGACTGGCGACGACGGGGTGATCGAGGTTCGAATCTCTGTTGGGTGTACTAAGGGTTGGTCTTTACAAAATGGTTGTCCATTCTCCCTTCACGCAAATGCGTGTACGTTTTTTCTAAATATAGCCTTTCTATTCCCTAAAACCAATAGAGTAAATTAAGCGTATAACACGAACGGATAGTAAGACTTGGGGCTAAAGAAAATAGTTTTATATATATAACCAGTTAACCCCACCCCATTCTCTCCCTCTGCTCACCCCCTCCACCCAACAGTACGAGCCTGCTACATCTAAACTAGCTCGTAAACTTTCAATCTGGATTGATAAGTTGGACCTTTCCGTGCGCCTGTGTGAAAAGACACACACACACGTATACGTATAGTTAGTCCTCACAGGGAGCTGTCAAACACATGCACATATTCACACACTGATGGTCGCGCAATATTCCCTTTATAGCTCCCGCGCGCGTGGGAGCGGAGAAAATGTAGAGGAAGTAAGGGTGCGACCTACGTATCTTCATGGGCGGAACTACGTTATTGTATACAATTTTTCTTAGCATACTTCCCGTTCGGGTTATACGTTTACTTACTAAATACGCTAATGGTTTTTAGCAATGCGGAAGGATATATTTAGAAGAAGGATACCCGCATTTTCTTAAAATGGTAGTGGAAAAATTATGATTAGCACCACGTCTTACTAACCATTCGGGCTATACGCGCCTACGCTAATGTGTAATGGTAGGGTGATTGTGGGATGAAATGTAGGACCTACAGCTTAACGTAGAATCCGAACCACGGTGGAGGCCTGGCATTCCCCACAGTCACAAGATGTATTGTCATCAGCAGTCTAGTCTACTGCGAGAGTAGCGCGTTAGACCATATGGCCACCGAAGCAGGTTATATAGAATCGAATAGATGAAAAAGGCTGTAACCCAAGTTAAGAATTTGAATCACAGTTTTACCGAAATGAATTTTTCTCGTGTGAAAAAGATACCCCACATATAGTTTGTATAATATTTGTTAAAACAGTATTTCTAACACTTTTCCGAGTAAGGGAACACTTTATAATCGTTAGATGCATATTCAGGCCACCCTACGCCTCCTACTTATACCCTGATTTTGGTTGGAAGAACAATTTAGAAATTTCAAGCATTTTTTTGTTACCAATATTGATAACATGTTACTTTATTATTAATTGTGTTAGGTATTTTATAAGTATTTTTAAAATCTATCAAAAGTGATAGCTGCAAATAACATAAATTGATTTATGAATAAATTAAAATTGTTTTAGTAACTTAAGTAACTATCAGATCCTGCTTTTTTTTAGCATCGTTTCTTACTACCCGGTCGGGTTACACGCTTATGTACTAATTACGCTAATGATTTAATCCCTAAAATCATGTTATATTTGGAACAAGTGTACCCGCATTTGCGTATAGGGAGAGTGGAAGACAATTTTGTAAAAAAAAACAAACTTCAATACACCCAACCGAAACTCAAACTTCGATCACCCCGTCATCGGCAGTTTAGTCTACTGCTAGAGTAGTGACTTAGACCATGTGGCCACTGAAGCGTCTCTCAAACTGTTATTTATACTAAAATTAGCCTATTTGTGTACCATTATAAATCATTAAAAGCCAGAATTTGTATTATTAATCTGTTTCGAATGCACATTTCACATGTTATCCTACTTGAAACCAAGCATGAGAATTTATTTTTTCTCTATGATGACATCTGAATACCATAGTCTTAAAACCACTTTGTTTAAGAAATACTTTTGAGATAATTTTTCTTTGCGTTAGTAGTGGGGTTTTTTTTTTTCAAAGAAAACTTTGATTTTAAGACAAATTGGTATCACAGTTTAATTTGTAAGACGGACTCAAGTAACTCGATAAAAAACATGTGCTTTTAAGTTTCATTTACTAATTTATTTATTTTTAAATCGTTTTGGTTTGAAAATATTTGGAAATTAACTAACTGGCCCATTGAATATGGGATTAATAATCTATTTACACAACACCATAATCTCGTTAGTACTTATCATTTATTCAAACCAAAATTATTAGTTTAACGAACCTGCACAATTAAACACGAACAAAATGTTAACTGAAGTTAAATCCTTTCTTTTATAAGGAATCCGACAAAGTTATTTTTTTCTATCGTATTTATATAAAAAATGAAAGGTGGGTACATCAATAATTTTTTTTTACTATTTCTTTTAACAATAATTGTTTTATCGTCCGATTCAATGACGCCCTAGAGTACTGTAACAAAGCTAATTGTTAGCTTCTTTCTAACAAACGTGCTTTCTCGAAAAAGTACCAAAAAAAACGAGAGAAGGCTCTATAAAAGATACTTTGTTAACATCTGTCTCTAAAGAGAATTAATTGGCTTTTTTTTAACCCCCATCCTATGGTACTAAAGAATAATCTGGCATGAATTGAAATGAAAAATTTACTGTGAATGATTCAAAATAAGAAGGGATTATGTTTTTTAAAAAAAGATAAGCGGGGAAAAAACTTTTAGAAAATACCACATAATATTTCTGGAATAACAGTGATAACATTTTAATAAACATAAGAGCAAGGTGGATACGTTTGGAATGAGATATCTAGTGCTGCCTTTATACTAGGATACTCTAAGGAAATTGGTTTCATGAAATCAATTCCATGTGAAACTAAAATGTATTGGATCGATTGGAAGCGTTTATATTAGACTTCAATCGATTTCGTGGCTGTAAACAGTTTCCATTGAGTCACAGAGCGCAAAACAGAAACAGAAATTAGGGTGCAACTTTTTGTTTCCCAAGCTTTAGGGAGGGTATTGTTTCAAATGTAGCCGTTTATACTAGGAAACGGTGACCTGGTGGTCTAGGGGTAAGGTGTCAGACTTCTATGCTGGCGTCCGGGGTTCAATCCTCGGTACCGGCAAAGATAAATCTGAATACCAAACCCTTCCTTCACCTCTGACAGACATATTGTGAATGTGAGGAATGCCAGGTCTCCACCGTGGTTCGGATTCCACGTTAAGCTGTAGGTCCTCCATTTCATCTCACAATCACCCTACCATTGCACATTAGCGTAAGTGCGTACAACCCGAACGGGTAGTAAGACGCGGTGCTAATAATAATAATAATAATAATAATAATAATAATAATATACTAGGAAACCAATTGCATGTAACTGACCTCTCTCGAAGAACCCTCTTGACTTTTATGATTCAATAATATATCGGGACTCGCTTAGTAAGTAAGCCAGTAGGTTTTATTTGTAAGTGGATGTAAACTAATGTAATTCCAGAGCCGTTTTTTTTGATAGGTCTTAACGTTTAGCAACAAGAGACCTCCAAAGAAAGGTCCGCAACGACAAGTTGCTCCACCATTTCGAATTTTTTGGGGGGATACAAATTAAAATTTTTGGAATTTTCCCTTCGGATACAGGCTAAAAGCTATAATTTTGCCAACTTTAAAATTTACGGCTCATCTGGAAGTGGGTAGACATTAATGTCAGTGAGTGAGTCAGCCATGTGGATTTATAGTAGTATAATTTCTTAAGTATTACTTCAAAGCACGTTAAAAACATAATTATCATTTGTTTTTAACCTAATTATTTTTTTATATTATTCAAAAGTCTATGTAAAAATTTATGTAGTCCAGCAGTTCATGGAATGATTCTCTTTACATTCGGAAATTATTGAAGAATTTATTTTCGTCAGAGCACAGCTTGTCAAATAATGTATGATATAAACCATTGTCCTTACGGGACGATAACATCGGATTAAACTCATTCTTCTGTTTCGTCGTATTCTGGACAGAGTCAGTATTGAATGGTTGCTGAAGGGGTGTGGTTTGAAAGGGAATCCAAAAGGTCTGGGGTCTCCAAACTACGGCCCGCGGGCCACAAGATTATATCTGACCCGTTCCAAGATTTTATCAAAAAACAAATTAATTGTTTCCCTTTATTTCTTAACCACGCAATATATTTGACTTGTCTTGTTCCTGTCCACACGTGTGATTCCCCCCATGACACCAAGCCATAATTCTGTCGGAATTGCAAACCCTCATTTACAATCGCAGGCGTCCTTCATTATACCTACAACAGAACGGCGTGTGATGATTTTTAGGTAGTTCTATATCTCCCTGCAGAGGGTTATAGAAGAAAAGTACCGAAATATGTTACTTAAGTTTAAAAATAAGTAATTATATTGACTAATTATTATAAATATAATTTATTATATATAAATTTATTCATTTCTCACAGAGAAGAATCAACCCCAATAACTTTTATCAAACACTGGCCGGCTTTGGAAAGTGGCATATATTTTTTTTTTTACAGACGTGACTGGTCATATGACTCGAATACAAATTTGCATATTGTTCAAACAAATTTGATTTATCATCTATTTGCGCATGTCAAGACATTCAGGGCAATAATAATGCTAATTGAAGAACAGCTGAACGTTACTTTAGCCCGCGAAAATGTGTAAAATATATTATGTGGCCCGCGTATAAATAAGTTTGGCTACCCCTGCAATAGTTCATTGTTAAAGAAGCGTACGTTGGTTTGGGAATGTTGAAAAGATGAGTGTGGATCGAGTGACGAAGCAAATATATGAAGGTAGAGTGTGTGGATAAAAAGGAAGGGAAGCAAATATATGAAGGTAGAGTGTGGTTCAAAAGGAAGGGGTAGACCATGTGAGATGTGGCTAAATATAAATGAATAATGAGACAAAGAGTTTAAAGAATAAAAGAGCATGCATGACTTGTTGTATGGATGTTGTTGAAGCAAAGTGAGTATGAGAGTTTAGGTAAAATAGTTTTGGCTCTAGTCCAAGGCAAAGATAGACAGAAAGAGACAGCATTGCAAAAACCACTTTTTGGTTTCAGGTGGGCGTGAAACGTCGACATATATCAAAATCTCGAATCCGATTTTTTTTTAACCCAGTACTTTCTCCTCGAGTTATCTAGATAAAGTAAAACACAATCTTTTATTTAATCAAAAATCAATTATTTTATTAGACCTATTCTTAACCCAAATTAGCTTACACATCTCAGTATTTCTTTCATATGGTTGTCTTTTACCTTATTTGTTGCGATTTTTTTTTAAACTTCTCTCTTGAGTTTTAAATCTATTTTATCTCTACCTTTTCCTTTATCTTTTTTCTTTCAAACTTTTTTTTCTTGTTTTTCTGTAAACTTTGCGGCCCCACTCTTATTTATATGAAGGTGTGTTGCCGACGTGGGTAACAAAATATTTCACTTCTGAAGGCCTTGTTTACGTTGCCTTAGTGATTCCTTGAAATTCCCCACATAAAAATGATTAAGAATGAATTAATTACTATTCTTATTCCTTCTTTCTTTTTTTAAAAAATTAGCTTATCACCCAATACCTTAATGTTGCACCCTACTTAGTAAAACTAAAGGCGGGATGCAAATTTACATAGGAATAACAATGAAAGTAATTTTTTGTTAAGGTGTGGCCGAAGGGAGCCAAAGTATTTTACAGTTTTTATAGAATATAAATTTGTTGGCAAAAATTAATCAAATATTTCTCCAGTAGCAACATAAAGTTTAGTTTTCTGCAAATTCTAATATCAACAGATCCTGAATATCTGTCAAGTGTCTCCTGGAATGTTGTCAAAACATTTTCTCTTTATTTAAAAAGTTTTGACAACATTCCAGGACACCCTTTACATATATTCAAGATCTTTTGATATTAACATAAGCAGAAAACTAAACTCTACATTGCTACTGGATAAATATTTGATTTATTTTGGTCAAAAAAATGTAATGCTATAAAAACTGTAAAATTACTCGTGCGCCCTTCTGCCGCACCTTAAGTGAAAACATTAAACAATACACTAGCAGATCAATACAGGTTGTTCATATGGTATTGGTCGTCTATATAATACATCAGACAAGGGATCAACAGCTTACACGTTGATCAATCACCGGAACATGACGCAGCTGACTACCAGCTGGGTAGCCAGTTCCTTAGCGAGTCGTTTAGACTGAGCTTAAGGGGTAAAACCAATAACCAAAGTTTCCTCAAGACACCCTGATGCTGGCACACATCAATAAAAGATATTTGTATGCCCGTATAAGAAGAGATATAAACTGCGTGAACGTCATGTCCACCATACGGGGGAGTTAACCGTATTCCACCAGTTCAGAAATAGTAAGCCCCAAGTGGGGGATCATCAATGTTAGTAGTGGTTGGCTAACACTGTGCTCATGATCAAAATTTATAATAATGGTGTACATTAAATCCGGTCTAATACCTGCAAGGACGTGACTTAAGAAGCCCGTCTAGAGGAAAAGAATTCAATACAACACAGCAGGCCGCCACGATCTCGCTCAGACAAGCCGTTCCCAAAATGAGAGGCTACAATAATATCAAATAACAATAAGTAATAGACAAACACTTTTATTAACATACATCGAAACTTAACATCGAATGGTAAGCTCATACAAATAGTTTTAAATTATAATATTTAAAATAAAAACGGTTGTCTTGTTGGTAATATTTTTGTGTATAAGTTTTTCTCTATTTTTTAAAACTCAATGCAATATATTTACTTACAAAGATAATCCGCTAAAAATATTATATTTTTTTAAATGTATGTATTCCTATGTGAATGTGTAAAACTGGAAACAATTATTCTTACTAGATGTTCTGTCTTACGGCAGATCTATTCCTTTCGTCAGTGATCTTAGACCGCCAATTAGCCCTTTCTTCTTTCTCCTTCTTAAGCTCCTTTTCCCCTCAACCTTTCCTTCTATGACGTCATGCAGAAGACAGTTGAGATTCCTAAGGATGTGTCTGATCCAGTTTGCTTTTTACCAAAGAATCACATCCAAAATAGTTTGCAATACAATAATTGTACCTATTACTTGATATAATTAAGTTTGACATTGAAATTATTTTATTGGTTCAATTTAATGATGGATTTTTTATGTGTTTTCTTTTTGTAAAAATACGTATACATTTTTATTTCTGTATCAAATGTAATATATTATGTTTCCCTCTGGAGTAAGGAGGAAAGTTCCTTAACCTCACAGTAAAAATGGAGTGAAAAAAATAATATATATAATAAGAAAGTTGAGCATTGAAAGAAAAAAGGTAAAAATGAAAAAAAAATACCGCACATAGTGAAATTCTTAGTCACCCAATCAAAAGTTTGTATATTTAAAAGCAGAATATTCTCTCTTCGATGTATAATTTAAAATAAAAGAATTCAAAATAAGTGGAAGCTTATAATTTATATATTGCATGAGACAAACTTTAATAAATATACATTTCTTTTACTTTAATTTCAAATAAATATCGCTACTAATTAGCTTTGGCTTACTCGTAAATATAAACTTATATTTATTGTTTAATTCTTCTATTTCATTTTGATTTCAAAGAAAGTACTTTAAAGAAATATTGGGATCGAAATTAATACATTCATACTATAACTAAATAGTAATTATTTTAATTTTGATGATAACATTCAATATTATTTATATATGGCCCAAAGCATAACACTTCACCGTTATTATCAGCTAAAATACTAACTACGCGATGAACTTCAACGTGTTTGCAATAAATACAAAAGTTTCCTTCATATTCACTCAGATCAATCAAATAATTTAGAAAATATATTTATTAAAGCGCTTATGAAACATTTTCTTAGTATGATGTTTAGAAATGTCATATGCTATTGGTGACCTGGCGGTCTAGGGGTAAGGTGTCAGACTTCTGTGCTGACGACCGAGGTTCAATCCTCGGTCCCGGCACAGATTTAACTGATTACCAAACCCTTCCTTCACCTCTGACAAGATGTGTATTAATCACAACTTGTGAACGTGGGGAATGCCAGGCCTCCACCGTGGTTCGGATCCCACGTTAAACTGTAGGTTCTCCATTTCATCTCACAATCACCCTACCATTACACATTAGCGTAAGTGCGTATA
>CABFOW010000808.1:8857-19783 GCA_902141385.1 Timema californicum | reverse complement strand
ACAAGCATTAATTTAATTTTCATAATTTATATTACTAAAACAAGTTTGTGAATTGATTTAAGAAACAAAAGGTTTAATCTGCCAAATGAAATTACTTTGATAAAGGCCTACCAAAAATTGTAGACAATATTAATTTCTACTTCTTACAAAACAAAGTGTCGGTCTATATGTCTATTTTCTAGATTCTCTGGTAAGGCTTTATAGGCTACTGATTAAACGAACTAAACAAATAAAATTAATATTTTTCAAATATTTTAAAACGCCTGATCAATGATGAATTTTCCTATTAAATGTGTGAAATTCATTATTTTTCTGTGTAACTCGTCAGCCAAATCCAAAGAGTGTGATTACAGACTACATTCCAATGGTAAATTCTAAGAGAAAACATATTATAATTTAGTGGTTTGTTTTTAATCCACAGAATTAAAAAAGAACAGTTTCGATTGTAGCCGAATGGATTTGAATGTGGTATTGTTTATACCAAATTGCAACTACCCTATAAAGCATATAAAGATAATAAAAAGTGTATATATGTTTTCAAGGATCTGAACAGAGACGTTAAAGCCAATACAAGTTTTTTTACAAGTATATAAACTATGGAGTGGCAAAATTGAGGATTACCACACATGTACGAGTATATACTGTTATGACTTCAGGAAAAAAAGACCCGAATAAATAGATTAAGTGATAAGTTCGGAGATTCTTGCTTCAAACATGGCCCACAACTGGATGCAAGTGTAATTAAACGTATTATGGTACAAGGGCCATACAAACTTTTTAATATATCGTATCTGTGCTATCAGAAAAAATTATACAAAAAGCTTTCAAATAGCTATGTTGACGGTTTTCACGAACATTTAGAATGCCGTTGATGACATAAAGACAATGGAGGACGCTTGGCCACGGTCAGTTCTTGAGCCTTGTAGATATACAATCGTCGGGTGGTCCCACAAAACCTCGTTCTGTTGAGTGTGTTCGATTCCCAAATTAGTGCGGAGCCGTTTATGTTTAAAAAAAAACACATTAATATGTTTTTAAGTTGTTATTATTATTATTATTATTATTAGCACCGCGTCTTACTACCTGTTCGGGTTGTACGCACTTACGCTAAGGTGTAATGGTAGGGTGATTGTGAGATGAAATGGAGGACCNCAGTTTAACGTGGAATCCGAACCACGGTGGAGGCCTGGCATTCCCCACATTCACAAGATGTCTTGTCAGAGGTGAAGGAAGGGTTTGGTAATCAGATAAATCTTTGCCGGGACCGAGGATTGAACCCTGGACCTCCAACACAGAAGTCCGACACCTTACCCCTAGACCGCTATGTCTTTAAGTAATTAACTAAGGTCATTAATCAAGTGATGTTTAGTATTAACTTGACCCATAATGGGGTGGGTGGGGGGGATCAGTTGGTATTATTCAGTGTGCTGTGCATTTAGCTGTCCCTCTCTTAAATAAACAGTATATATATTTGTATATTTGACAACAGGCAATGTGAGAAGCGTCACCAAAAAAATAATCCGTGTGGCTCACCACTGCCTGGAGATCTCTTTGGGAGGACGCTTACTTACAATGAGGTTGTTTCATGTTTTCCTTGGAAAACTAAGAGACACCGCGCAAGGACAAGTCCTAAAGTTGGCAGGTGTTGAATCTCCGCGGGAATCCCTTCTTCCTCACATGGACATTGGACAAATGTGTTGTGTTCCCGTGAGTTTTAGCGGCAACCTGTAAATGCTCTCATCTGATGATAAAACCACTATTTTTTTTTCACAAACAGGCCTTTCCTTAAATTTATTTACTTTATTTATTTCTTAAAACAGAAATAACCACAATTCTTTGAATTTTTTTTATACTAAAGAAATAAAACCCAAAATATTTAATTTTCCATGCGTTTAAAATAAAACTTACAACACTTTCACTGAAAATGTGTACCATTTTAAATAACAATTATTTATTTTAATAGTTATTGTCTTGTTTTGTAAATTGCAGTGATTTCATTATTGCAATTATTTTAATAGCTATTTAAAATTTAATATAATAAGCTACGATTTATTTCTACATACTTTTTCAAGTGACACATCAAAAATTGTTATTTGTTGAAACAAATGATATTTTATAGTATATTCCTTATTTTATATTTAAATAAGTTTAAGGCAGTTTTTTTTTAACTTTAAAACTCAACCTATCTTTTCTTCGCTCTCTTTTACCATAAATATATTAATGGCTGACATCTGATCTGCTAAGTAATTAGAAATTCTAAGTTATCTCCGATAGCTTTTAGCAAGTGAGAAAGAGTAGAGCTTTCCCTCTCATTTGTCAACATTTCCTACTTTATACTTTAACTTTGACCCTAAGCTTTAAGAATACACCCGCTGAGGATGGGGAGATCTAGGTTCGAATCTTGGTCGGGTGAACTGGGGGTGGTTTATCCTAAATGGTTTTCCACTCCCCCTCCACTCAAATGCGAGCTCACTTCCTTTAATTCAACCTTCCAATTCCTAATCCATTAGAGTAATTAGTACTTAAAGCGTATAACCCGAACTGGTAGTAAGACGTGGTGCTAAATAATAATAATTTAAGAATACATTCAGAATAAGATAGATATAATATTCTCAAAACTCTTTTTTTATTCATAAAGAGTATTCTTATAAAGTTGCAAGAAATGGTTATTTGTTTAGTAGCTCAACAATTACTAAAATAGACTCCCAGAATAATGTACTAGGTGTGTTTTTCCTCAATAGTTTCTCCCTCTCCCTCCAGGCAATATCATACCCATCCCAGGCAGGTAATAAATCACGTGGCATGAGTTTTTTATTTTATTTTTTATCAATCCACTCCCTGAGATCTCATTCTTTTGATATTACAACTCTTAGAAGCTCATATTGGTCTTGGTCCTTTAAGCGTTTCTACTTTTACTAACTCTCTCATCTATTATTTTATTCTTCAAAACGAAAATAGAAGAAAAACTGGAATTGTTTATCAATATAACTTGTGTTTACGGTTTGTCTAAGGAGATGTTTCTTCTATTGGCGCTTTTATTTACTTTCGCTCTCTTTGTTCTTTAATACTTTCCTCTCTCTCGCCTAATATATCCTGCCATCTCTGTTGGCCAGATATCACTTTCGAAAACTCTTTCCAATCTTTCTCTGTTATTACTACTTTATGTTGCTCTTGATTTTTGTGGTATTATTTTTATTGTGATTAATTTTTTTCTTCTTCGCGTTTTTCGACCTGTACAGGTAGGATGTGTTCATTTATTTACAGTATTGAGGTAAGTTTGATGAAGAATTCGAACAAAGTAAGTGGAGAAAACGAGTAAAGCCATTGAGGTAAAGCAACTTGACTACGCCAGACAGGTATTCTTACCGACATGATTGCAGTACGACTCTGACCGTGTGAACCGGCTCTCAGCCCTGACCGTGTATACTGGGGGATAATTTGACACTCTCATAGCTTTATTTGTGTGACCTTAATTTTCATGAGGTCAAGTTATAGTACACCGATTGTTAGTGTAAATATTTCCGAAAAAACAAAAAAAAGTTAAAGAAAATTCACATTTTTTTTAGCAATGCGTCTTACTACCCATTCGTGGCTACACGCCTATATACTAATTACATTAATTTGTCAGGGATTAGGAAGGCTTAATTTAGAATAAGTGCACCCGCAACTATTTAGGAAAACCACCCTCAGTACACCCGAACCCCGATCTTCCCGTCTTTGGCAGTCTAGTCCAACACGATAGTAGCGCATTAGACGTGAACACCGAAGTGGGTATTAACTTATTACTTGCATTATGGTTTCAAAAGAATCACACATTTTAAAATGGCTTGTTTAAGAAACATGCCCCTTGTAAACTAGAAGAGCAAGGTAAACACGTTTTTATTTATCTGAAGAAACTAGGGTAACTTTACCGATTGACAATACAGGGTGTCCCGAAAGTTACTGAGCAGTAAAGTACCACGCACGATCTGGACACTCATCTTCATATCATTTCATAAAAAGAGGCGTAACCAGACATTTCTTCAGGCCCGTGGAGGACAATCCCAGGTTCTGTTATGGGAAGAACTGCTAAGAGGTACGTGATTCGCCACTGCATAGTAACTTTTGGGACAGCCTGTAGATTAGTGGAACATATAACTGCAAGCGTTAAATATTAGATCTTTTCTGCATAGAAGAAAACTCGAGCTGATACGAACACATTTCTAATATTCCTCTATCTCTCTCCTTTTCGCCCCGAGAGATTGAGTTGCTTAACAAATGCATATGTTTTCCCTCATAAAGGTCAAGTCATTTTTTAAACACCCATTACATAACTACACTCTAATCGCTTTTATTAAAAACATTTGTTTGAAACAATTGTGTATAATTGTTCATATATACCGCTGTAATTAGTGACAACATTTTAATAACTCTGTATTTTTCTATATAAAAAATAAACACGTTATTTTTATAATCAGATGAAACACATTTTTAGGTTATACATTTTTAACAATAATATTAAAGCCATTTTCGAAAGAAAAAAAAATTCAAACTCATTTATGAGTAGAATCTGTCATTGATGGAGCTAGAATCAGAATCATGATTCGGACTCAAGGTCTAATCATATAATTATTTTTAAAAATATATATTAAGTCCAAACAAAATCCATCACAAGAATCGTAAGATCCATTTTTTACTTTCTCTTGACACCTTGGAGAGAGAGAGTATTGTGATCTCTATAAAAATCTAACTCAAGATTGTGATGATTGTGAACGTTTCATGACCCCCTGAAAAAAAAATCGTTTTAGTGGTATTTTCTGTCTCTTTTTATCTCTGGATAGAGCTGAAACCATTTAACCGATTGTGCTGCTAGTCTTGGTATCTAGGGTTTTCACAATGTTTCCTAAAATTAAGGGTAATTTACTCAAGGGTAAAAAGAGAAAAAGTATATTTTGTCCAAATACGCTCTAACGATGTTGTCTAAAATTTGTATCTAGGCACTGTTTAACATTACAAACAAAATAGAAAAACTATATTTCTTCGTAAAAATTAATGTTATGGTACTTTACATAAAGGAAATGGTCTTATTTTGATCATAATTATCTTCAAAACTATTTGAGATACGAAAAAATTTATCACTGTAAAGTTGTAGTATTGATAAAGTAAAAATATTTTATTTGGAATATATTTTTACAAAATCAATAGTTTCTGAGATATAAGCTAATATATTTTCATGGTCTTTGAAAAAAATGTTAAATTTATTGGCATGCTCTTTGGTGGACAGAGATGTTCTTCTATTCGCGTTGTTTCTGTAAAAGTGTATATCATTTCCATTGTGCTCTTTAGGGGAGTGGTTATGCAACCAAGTATATTATTCTGCTTCGCAAATCTTTTAAATTCTTTAGTAAATGTATCGATTTTAGGGGGGGGGGGAAAGGATAGAGAAATTATGTGCGTTGCAACGTGCCATTTATTTCAGGGGCATTTGAAATTGATTATAAATCATAATCTTGAGGTAGAAAAGTTTAACGATTATAGTAATGATATATTAAAATATAAAATGAAATTTAATTTTCATATTGTCCTCTCTAAACTGTCTGGAAAATGTAAATTCCTTTTGGAAAAACTGGAAAACAGAGGGAAATTCGCAATAATAAAATAGGGACCCACTCTTGTATATTCGCAGAAAGCCCTTTGTTGAACAAAAATCCAATTAAACGTCTTTGTACCCTCATTTTTACATGTCGTCTTAAGTTCCCTATTGTAAGTTATTCAGGGCGTGAATAGGAATTCGTTCATTTAGCGAATAAAACGATCTTACCAGCAGATGCTTAGGAATCTTGCTTTGGGTCTGCTCTGTAAATCGAATGAGATCCTTCTAATTTGTTGAATCGAATAAAAACGTTGGATATAAGATGATCGAATTAATTTACTGACTATTTTAATGTCAGACAGACGTTGGAGCTCTATTTAATGAAATATAAGTTAACAAGACAAAATAGTTTGTCTTAATTATTAATTCTATGGATGAACTAAGAATGAAATACCTGGTTTACTTGACTATGTCGTACTTTCGTCACATATTAAGACTTTCTAATGGTAGATGGTTGATATAAAAAAACAAGTTTTTTATTTTAAGATTGTAAACTTCGTTTACATTGTAAGGTATCAAGCTTACCTAACACCTTACATTATTGCATTAAGATGCGTCAGAAGGGAGCGCGAGTAATTCTACAGTTTTTATAGAATTGAAATTTTTTTGACCAAAATAAATCAAATATTTCTCCAGTAGCAACATAGACTTTAGTTTTCTTCACATGCTAATATCAACAGATCTTGAAGGATGTCCTGGAATCTGGTCAAAACTTTTTAAATAAAGAGAAAAAGTTGTGACAAAATTCCAGGTCACCCTTGACAGATATTCAAGATCGGTTTTTGGACTAACTTTGGCGTGTGCACCATTTGCGTTATTTTATAGTTTTAAAATTTTAAACTCACAATTTTTTTAAAATAATATGTAATCTTTTGTGTGTGTTATTTGTATTATGAATTATGTTCGGCTATAAATTTAGTTGAAAAAGTGATTGGTGCCCGCCGCACTACCGTTAGTTTTGAATGTGCTCTTAGGTACAAAAAGGGTTGGGGACGTCTGGTCTAGTCCAACATGAGAATAGCGCGTTAAAGCATGCGGCCTCCCAAGCGGGTTTCTACTAGTTGTCAGGGAACACTATTTATCTAGATTTCCTACTATACATTTGTATAATTAATGCAATTCTATTTTACTCACACCATTGACGTGTCATGCTGTGTTGCCAGGGTAAGCAGAACTTGTTTAAACTGTACCTTTGACTTGTTCTCATCAGTCACTAAAGCACTCGGTGGGAAGGTAACAAGTGAAGGTAACAAGGAAAATACATTACCATGTGAGGTGTGTGAATCAGATCCGATGTACGATTGGTCAAATGGAGACCGAGGGAAGGAAAACATGTCACAGAGTTTTAACCATCCCCGCGTATCCTGGAAACATCCCAATACACGTCACCCGATAACACGTACTTTCAGCTTGCAGGGGTAGAATAGCCCGTTGGTATCGATAGAAGATCTAGTTGCTCTATCATTGGCGTCTAGTACGTGTTATATTTATTGCGTTATTTTTATTTGAAATATTTATTTAATTCCACTTCCTCGGTTTTACTCTATCATTGGAGTCTAGTACGTGTTATATTTATTGCGTTATTTTTATTTGAAATATTTATTTAATTCCACTTCCTCGGTATCCAGTTAACACAACTTCACAAGTGTTGGGTTCATCACCGACTATAAAGATTGTCCATAAACATATGAAATAGTTCATGTGTCGGTTTTATTCTCTTCTTTTTTGACAAACCTTTTTTTTAAAGTGTTTATTTTCAAACATTTTATTTGACTCATGTTTTTTTAAATAGCTTTATTTTTTGTAATATACTTTGTCAGACTATTTTTTGGGGGGTGCGTGGAGGGAGATATTTTAATTTAGAATTCAGAAACAAACTCGCATTGGTGTGCACGTAGGTTAAGACGTCAACCTCGTATAGTCTGGTTTGCTGAATATGGGGAGATTGATGTCAATATCCTGGCCAAGTATGCTGAGGTTATTTTTCCGTAAATGGTTTTACGATCCATACAAATATGGATACATTTTCTTTAAATTCTACCTTTCTTATCCCTACTTCATTGGTATAAACATAGTGCTATCCTAGTCGTGTGTAGAAAGATGCAAGCCATAAAAACAGGTTGTGTATCAACTATTTTCCAAGGAGGTGTTTTTGTATGGTCTTAACTAGTTTTATTACCCGCTTAGATGTTCGTATGGTCTAAGGCGTCATTCTCTCAGTATTATAGACTGAAGATGACGGGGAGATCGTGGTTAAGATCTCTCTCGGGTGCATTGAGGGTTTAAAAACCTTCATACTCATAACTATTTGGATAATAACGTTATTTATAATAAGTATATAACAGTAAAAACTAAACTCTAGATGTGTTATTTTTAAAATACTATTCAATCTAAAACATTCTTATATATAACATTATTTGAAATGAAAGTTTGGGTCCAGACAAATTTTATTTATTGAAAATGTACATTATAATATAAACAACCTATCTAAATAAACTGCCACACCACTTAATAAATTGTCACTAAGAAAATGAATTGGAAAATTTGTGATTATTTTCAAAGTTAGAGATAATATAGTTTTATTTCTTTTCAAAAAGGGTAATATTACTATTAACGTACGATAGTGTAAAACACTTCTCTTATAAGAAGGGTTAGGCGACATTAATTAAGATGCGGCAGAAGGGATTGCAAGTATTTTTACAACATTTATAGCATAAGATTTTTTTGGCCAAAGTAGATAAAATATTTCTCCAGTAGCAACGTAGAGTTAAGTTTCCTGCACATGCTAATATCAACAAATCTTGAATATCTGTCAAGGGTGTCCTGGAATTCTGTCAAAACATTTTATTTTTATTTAAAAAGTTTTGACAAAATTACTGGAAACTCTTGACAGGTATTTAAGAGCTGTTGATATTAGCATGCTCATAAAACTAAACTCTATGTTGCTACTGGATAAATTTTTATAGCTATTTGATTTATTGAGGAGCCCTGTTTTTTTACACTTTAGTTTAGAATTATAAGGAGATTTTAAGTTAAAAATTAGTTCGGGGGAAGAGTAAATAAGTAAAGGTTATTTTTTATTTCAACAATCCATAAAAATATATGGTTGATCTCCCAGCTAAAAATGCCGGTATTAGTAGTAATTTTGGCTTTAACATCAATACTAGATATATTTTCTTATTCTATTTTCATGTTGCTGTCTTACACATTAGTATAGTCGGTAGCGTGTTTGTTTACTGAACTAAGGGCCCCGGGTTCATTTGCTGGCATGGCCCAAAAATGTATCATTTGGGATTTGTTAGTTTACCCTTTTACAGTATGAATTAACGGTGGAGTACTGGATGTTGTGTATGTTCTAAATTTAAGTCAGTTTATAAGTTGTGTGCTGATATAATTAGTTGGTTCAGAAAACGTACGTTATATACCTTAAATAAATGTCAATTCGTGTTGCTTCCAACAACTTGTCTATAGTATCATTTTTTAAAATAGTTTGTTTTAAACTACCCACATAAAAATACTACACATGTTTTCCAGATTTTTTTATATTGTGGATTCAATACGCCACCAAATCGATAAAAGTCCCATAAGTCTGGACAGCTAAGAGATGAAATGATAGTAGGTCAGAGATTTAAATCTCTTAAGTGCACGTGTATATGTCTCCAATATTTTTATTTCTCTCGTCTGTTGTTTGAGTCTCAGATATTTATCCACGCAAAAGGGGACGGAAGCTCATATTATTTATACACTCAAAACCATAACTTAAGGTTTTTTACTAAATATATTTTACATTAATTTCTAAGTTCATTTTGAGTACAATTTCAATCCTTTTTTTAACTGTTTGAAACAAAAAAAACTATTTTTTTATTTTTTTATTATTTTACTCTTTGGGTACAAAAATAACTGTGAAAAATCTTAAGCTATCTCCAGTTAAACTTATCATGAATTTATCTATTAAATCTTTAAACTAAGCATATACAACTGCGGTAAAATGTTTCTTAATATTAAATTTATAAAATAGATTGTTAAATTTATTATTATTATTTATTATTTTTTTGAATAAATAACGGTTCTTTTTTCACTAACATTACTTCATATTAACTACTTTGTAGTGTATAATTTTGTCCGATTAAATTGTGAGTAATTTGGAGTGACAAAACAATTAACTGTAGGTGTGCATATAAGTAATTAACAAGGTGTCGTGGGTGACCTGGTGGTCTAGGGGCATGGTGTTGGACTTCTGTGTTGGAGGTCCAGGGTTCAATCCTCGGTCCCGGCACAGGTTTATCTGATTACCAAACCCTTCCTTCACCTCTGACAAGACATCTTGTGAACGTGTGGAATGTTAGGCCTCCACCGTGGTTCGGATTCCACGTTAAGCTGTAGGTCCTCCATTTCATCTCGCAATCACCCTATCATTACACATTAGCATAAGTGCGTATAACCCGAACGGGTAGTAAGACGTGGCAATAATAATAATAATAACAACAAGGTGTACCCAAGCTAAAAATTGCCCAAGTCAATTTTCTTGTTTTTTAAACTCGTGGGGTTTATAATAAATTCCATAGCTAGTTCAAATTTGATCAATATTTGGGGCTACTTAAAAGGGGAGGATAATGGGTCAAACTGTTGGTTATATAAATTGCAACTTAGCTATTGAAAATGTTTAAACTTTGATATCACTGAATGAATGGATGTTTGTAAACTAATAGTTGTTTTAATTGTTGATTTAATATATGTCTTCCACTGATTATTATCGCGTACAGTTTTTTTATGTTTTTTTTACAAATTAAGTAATGATATGAGTTCCTAATGCCGTAAAGTATAGTTTAGGTACTATTGGTTTAAAAAAAACTTAAATAAAGTTGTTTTACATTTACGAGTAATAGGTTGTATCGTATCTTAAATATTTGCAGGGATATGACAAAATTTGACATTTATTCTTTTTTAAATATCCTGTCATTTTTAGGGAAAAATTAAAATGGCCATTTTGTTTCCAAATGCTAAACAGTTTCTAGATACAAAATTAAATCAAAATCATCAGAGTGAATTTCGAGAAAATCTGTCTTTTCTCTTGTTTTACTTAAGTAATTCCAGAAACCTTAAGGGGACCTTGTGAAACCCCTCGGGGGGAACCTTGTGAAAACCCTATGGGGACCTTGTGAAACACTTAGAAGAACATTGTTAAACCCTTAGACCCGCCTCGGTGGCGTAGTTGACTAACGCGCTTGTCGTGTTGAGCTCGACTGCTGAGGACGGGGAGATCGAGGTTCGAATCTCGGTCGGGTGAACTGGGG
>CABFOW010000807.1:191574-204368 GCA_902141385.1 Timema californicum | reverse complement strand
AAACTAACCAATAGACAGAGTCCTGGCGACACGTTTTGTGAGGGCTAGCTTCTTATTGGTATAAAGAAATGGCGTGTTCTGCAAAATACTATGAACTTGTTCCATTTAACAGAAATTGACAGTTACTCTTTTACCAAGAAAAAAAGTATAAAAAAATATATTTTAGGGGTGAAGTCCTTTTCACCTCATTCTGAGAAACGCGTGTTTGTTCATGGATGAATCTTAAAAGGATACTCTACCTATATTACTTTAAAGAAAAATTACCTCCATCCATGACTTTTTACATAATTTAGATTAATCCAAATCAATATCATTACGGGTCTAAAGCGCTCCTCTCAAATCATTTTACTGATCGTCCTTCACCTATTTAGCTTTTGTTTTATGCTACTCTATACAAGATTATTTTGTTTTAAAGGAAAAAATAACTAGATAATATACGCAGAAAACTCTCTATGGGACAAATAGATGCACTATTTGTATGCTATTAACATATTTAGCTCTTGTTTTAGGTCATTAGTTGTAACAAATGTTTGTTCCTTTGAAACAAATGTGACTCACAATTTAGTTTTACCATGTTATTTTATCTAGATCTCTATGCATCAAAAGGGATATCTTTAGCTTACTTTACCTGTAAATCATATTTAAATAGGTGTGATATATTCTATAAGTCGAGACTTTTTGTTCAAAACAAAAGCAATATAGCCTATGTTTTAGTTATACAGCCTCTGTGGTCTAGTGGTCAGATTTCCTGGCTACAGATCCAAAGCGGGTTCAATCCCTGGCACCACTGGATTTTGTGTGAAGTTGTAGTTGTGAAACTGGGTCAACTCAACTTTGAGAAGATAGCTACTTAAAGAAAATGTAGTGGCTTGGGTTGAGTAAATTATTTACTATTAACAGCCAGATGATTCTTTGTGTTGACCATTTAGCACCCTCTATCCAGAAATGTGAGCACAATGTTTGCCAAGAAGCAGCCACTGCTTGATCGGTATGGTTCTGTTGTAGATCCAAACCATGTCGGTTTGTTTTAGTAAAGGTGTGGACAGATATTTGTGTCAAACTTACCCCTCCTTTCTATTAATGTATAAAAGGTTAATTAATGGATTATACTGTTGTTTAGCTATAGATATTATAGCCTGTATGAATCAAATTTTTGTGAAATATTATACTATGCTATAGTTTCTTAAGCCAATCCAATAATTAAAAAAATGCTAACAGACCTAACCTCAAATAAAGATCACATCACATTTATAATCATGGTGCAAAGGTTGATTAATATTTACTAAAAGGTGGGCCTTGCTACTTTTTTTAAATACTAGATATTCACCAACATAACCCCACGTTATTCCTTTATGACACGGAACTCTTTAGTTTCTCTATTTGCTCTACCATGTAATCGTTTTCTGGTCTGATTCTATTAATTTAACAGCAATTAATTATCAATTCTAATATTGAACTAAACAGGTTGAATTCAAATTGAGGGATTCAGCTTGATTCAAAATTATTAATAGAATACAAATATTTTCAATAATTTTATAAGCTTTGAATAGTGTTTGAATCTTATTAAAATCCATTTTCGGATTTAAAATTTTTGCACAAGCTTAAATTTTGTTAAGCCTATCGACAGTCATACTTTCCAGTTTTTTTAAAATGATTATTGGATGTAATTAATATCATACATTGATTAGGCCATCAGCATATAGCTTATAAACCAACTTAAATCTAAAACAGACAACATCCAGTCCCCGGCCGTTAGTTCATCACTCTTAAAAGAGAAACCCATAATTCACCTTTCCACTTTAGCCATATTGGCAAGTGTTTATAATCAAAAAAATAAATGTTGTAAATGAGAAAATTGTTTGAAAATGAATAATCACTTATAAAATTTTGCTTTGTTCAAATATTCTTGTATTAACAAAGAAAATGATGAAAAGATTTTCATTAGTATGCAATGTGGAGTTTTTCATTGTTAAATTAAAGTGTTGCTGTACTTTCCAATCATTGAAAATAATCCTTTGTTAATACAATTAATTTACTAGGCTTATATTATTACACAATATAATATAATTCAAATCTTAAATTTTAAGTAATTAAAAGCGTTTGCAAAGTCTAACACTTTTGCAATTTTGAGATAAAAAGTGGTAGCCAATTTTAACCTTTCCTATAACCTATGAATATATTCAACATTATTTTGGCTAGATTCCAGTAATCTTTAATTTCATTAAACTCTTGCTCTAGGTTGAGATAAAATGGACAAAGTTTTCTCCCCCATGATGAATAGATCAAAAAACAAGCTTAGAACTGCACAATGAAATGTATAATATTACAACATGGAAGAGACAGGTGCAAGACTCCTGAGACAGTAGGAGGGTAGCAGGTGAAGATGATAGGAAGCTTGATAAAGGATACGGAAGAAAAAGTTCCCAAAATCAGTGATGATTCTCTCTCCACCTTCCTTTAATTATATTTATTCTTTTTTTCCAGAATCTTCTAATATATTTTTGTACAGTGGCACATCAGCAATATCCCCCTATAATTGGTACATCTCTACCAGTCTTCTTTCTTGAAAATGGGAATTGTAAGTAAGTTTTTCCAGTCTTCAGATACCTTGTTCTTCTTCCAAACCCATTCTCAGCACCCTGTATCATCATTGTATACCTACTTCACTTGCTGCCCTTATCATTTCTATGTTGGGCTCTATGGGATAGCTATGAGAAAGAAGACTAGATGAACATTTATCCTCAGTAGATTCAAGATTCAAACCCTGATTTCCGTCATCAGTAGGCCAGTCTAACACGAGAGTGACAGATAATTTGGTCACAAAGGGATCGAGAATTAAATTTGGGTAATTTTTTTGAACAGTATACTAATGTTAAGTGCAATCATTCAAATAATTATGTGCTGTCAAATTTACTTATTTGTATAAAATATCCTCATTGTAACATGAGGCATTTTACAAAAACTGACCCAGCCACAGGCTGAAGACAGTTTATGATGTATCAAAAGGGTTGACTCCATATTTTGGAAAAAAATTCTCAACTAAGATATAAAGTTAAAATTCACATTTAATGTTCTCTGGTACATTAGTTTGAGTATGAATGTATAAAAGACCTAGAATGAGAGTTCTGCAAGGGTATTTGTTTACTTTTTAAGAATGAATCAGACCAACATTGGAGAACGACAATAAGTGATGTTTCTAATAATATTCTGAGGGCAGAAAAGAGTCTACACTTGCCAAAAAATAAACCCACAAAACAAATACTTGTAAGACATTATGGAATAAAGATCTGAACAATGATATCACAATTTTATTTCAGTTTAACTATCATCAGCTGTTATGAATTAAATTGTAATAACAAATTCAAGTGTGTGATAACATTTGTATAGCAAATACTAATTGGGAATTTTATTTTAAGAAAAACTTTTTAATTATGCTTTGAGGACTTAAGACACTGTCCTAACGAAGGTGGTTAATCATCACTAATAGAATAAAAACAAAAGAAAAATGGCGCCAAACGGCTATGATATATTAGACAGGGAAAGGAGGATAGAAGGGCAAGCAAGGCCAACACACCAGAAAATTGTAGGCCTCAAAAGTTCAGCAGAAGAGTAAAACACAGACTGGATTATGGCACCATGACTATACGTAGAGGGATATATAATGTTTAAAAATGAAGTGGCCCAACAGCTAAATAATTTTATAGGTATAGCCATGCTGCCATAATCCTGCTGAAAAAGGGGACTGCTATACCCCACAAATTACATAATTATGTTTTATTTGGTTTTAAACGGGAAATTTGACGCCAACAATTTTCTGGTAGGTGTGTAGGCCTTGCCCTACTTAACTCCTTTGAAGGTTTAATTTAATCTAATAAAAATAGCTGTGTGTTACCCCGTAAACCTTTTGAATCAAAAAGCTTGGAGCTAATATGGTACACACACACAAAAACGAATTTACATATTTTAATTTAAGAAACAAGGCACTCGTTATCATGATCATACAAATAATAGTCTCAGCAATGTTGGCTTACTCCTACAATAGAGTCGAGTTTTGTTTAAATGTAAAACACCTGCTGAACACACATGTATATTCCAACTTTTTATAAATCAATATTACTTTCAAAACCAAAATACTAAGGTGTATTTTTTTGTGTAAAAATGGATCTGGAAATCTTGTTAACCTAAGAAAAATTATTTAAGACAGAAGGGCATTAGTTTAATCGATCACAATTAATGTACAACTATTTTTGGCAAAAAAAAATAATAGTTTTGGTTAACATAAGGAACTTAGGAATTAAACACACAAAGTTCATTAGAAATGAATTTAATACATAATATTGACAAGAGAATTTCCTACAGAAATAAGATATAAAATGTTTCAATAATATTTATAAAGAGTATGGCATCGCATTAGCTTCCACCATTACAGTATTAAAAAATTAAGAAGTGGTAATTTGATTTACCAAACGACGACAGATTGCTTATTACACAGGTTTTTTTATGCCACCTAAAATTATGAAAACAAAAAATCACAAAAATTGTCTGCTCTTGCATATTATTCTGTTGCTCCACTCGATAATACAATACCATACAGTATAATTTAAGTCGGTGATGCAAGAAAGCAGGATTCCCATGCCACAAGACTAGATGAGGCAAAGTGGTCGAAGATGATGGGTTGAACCCAGACACGCAGGCAGCCCTCTCAAGGTCGTCCTATTGCCGATCAGTGGCACGCAGCTTCTCTTCCACAGCCTCTTCAGATGCTTCAGACAAGTCCGTCGCCTAAACAACAAAATATATGGGCATTTAACACACCTTCATTTATTAATCAACAAAATAAAAACAAGGAATTTATTAAGAAACAGACTTTCACCGATTTTTAATTTGGTCTCACAAAATAATGTGCCTACACTTTGCATGATGAAATGAGCGAGTCATTAAAAGTATTAAATTTTTGCTGAAACTACTGAAAACAAGACTTGTGAGTCTAGAAAACTACCATTAATTACATTAATTTAGTTTGTTATTTGTTACTTTTCAAACTAAGATTTAGTATGACTGGATGATGAAGTTTTGCTATGTTTGTTTGAAAGAAGGTACAGGAAAAGTGAATATAAATATATAAAAAGGCACCAAATATAAGTTTATATCCATCCATCTTTCATGTACCTACTTCCAAATATAACAAAATATCTTAAAAAGTGAAAAGAGGTTTTCTTTAAAGAGATATAGATGTGAAGTTTGATTTTCATGTGTTCCAATTATACTGTTCTTAACCGAAATGTTTATTTTGTTTATTTATATTAAGAGACCCATGTTAATTAAACTTGCTATTTCCCTAGTTAAAGGAATGTTTCAGCATTAACATAGCAATTTTAATACCTTTTGTAGAATAGTTTTGCTACCCAAGAAAGTTATTACTTAATTTATCAATCAAATCGGTGTTATTGGTCAAATAAATTAATCAGTATTTGTAATCAAATAGTATTAATTAGCTTTATCTTGCACTTAACTTATAGGCTTTTCGAAAAAAAGTTTTCTAATTTTTTTTATGGAACTAATATAGCATTATTGGTAAGAATATTTGTTACTATAGACCTCCACCAAAGTACTTTGCAAATTTAGTTGTTGGCATAAGCCTTGGTAAGATTTTGTTTACCATGCGCATTTAACTCACAAAAAAAGGATTGATCAAATACATAAACCATCTTTACTTCAACACTAATTTTTAAGGATGTCAAATTCTATTCATACTAGTATTGAAATAATTGAGAACCTATCTTAATGTCAGATTTTATGATAGCTTGGTTCCTAGTTCTCAAATCCCAGTAAATGAAAGATCGTGGAATATTCAATATTGGATATTTTTTTCATCGAGACTTTGTCAGCTCTTTCGCTTTTTCTGTTTAGCTTTAGAACAAGTGAATGGTAAATGTGCACAAAATGAACTTGGTGTTGTAGTAGTCACACAAATCAAACATGGCTTTTTCTTAAAGCCCCATTATAGTAAAAACAAATGACATTTGTAACGTGATTTTGAATGCATGAAAATGGAATGAAACAGCTAAGGTTGCGGGATCGAAATCATGACACCTAATAATACAATTATTTTTTTATGTATCCTGCCCTCACATAGGAACGATTAAACATCTTTTATTTAAATTTAAATAACATATTGTGATGTAGTTTGTGAGGCGAATATTAACTGTCACAAGGATAGAGAAGAAGCCAAAGAGAGTGACGAAGAAGCAGAGTGTGCAAGTGTATTTGCATAAAAACTAATAAGGGAAAAAAAGGCACTTTTAATTCCACAAGATCCCTAGAACAAAAGGATGTCAATAATTTGCCAATACTAAAATGAAACGGTAAAAACTAGTAATGCTCTCAATGGAAAAATTACCTAAATTAGAATATTGCTGCTTTGTTTAGATACCTGAGCTTTGGATTTGAGAGTTAAGAGTCAAGGTATCAAAGATCATAAAAAACACTTAGAAACAATTATCATCCCTCTCAATACCTGTAAGAATCTAGGAATCAAATTTGACATCCATAAAATGTATATATTTTAGAATTGGAGCATAGCCACTAATCAAGGCTCACCTGGATGTACTTCTGAACTCCGACAAGAGACTTTTTGAGAGCGTCAAAGCTGGAGGAGTACAACATCTTCTTCTTAACCTTGGCGGTGTCAGGGCACCAGGACATCAGGAACAGTTTCTGCTTCTTAGATGCCTGATAACAACCAAGTCACGATTAACCAAATAACTAGTCACTGCTGTTGTGGTTGCAGACACTTTAGTTCTAAGAATAGCAGGCTTACATATCCAGCATGCATGTCAGAAGACGACCATTTTCACAGTTTATTTTAATAAAAATTAATCTTAAAAAAGATTTTTTTTTAAATTACAACGTACATTAAAAATTCAAGGATTTGAAAAATTAAAAATAGGTTTATTGGGTCATAAAGCATACATATTACAAAACACGTTGTTTCTTTATTAGTCAACTTCTCATACTAATTCATTTCACCATGGGAAATTACCATTTGAATGATATTTTACATTATGAATTTTTGACTAAAATATGTTGTGTGTATTGACTAATGTAGGCTGAGTGTTTTTTTTTTTCATTTCAAACTGTAGGCAAACATACAAATGGATTTTATTCTGTGAGTTGACACTAGAAGCAAAGTTGGAGCTAAACTAGCAGATGATACAAAGTGTGGTGGTCATAATAACCCAAACGCTATTTTTTCTTCGAAAGTGAAGCTAACTAGTGGTAGCAACTAACTTTGCGTCAAATGGTCATAATAGCCCTGGGGCTATTATTAGGTCAAATACGGTATTTCTCTCTTTTTATTATTTTGTTATAGCCTATTCTTATTTCCTCCTATGTTGGTAATTTTTTCAAAGATTCAAATTAAGAGGATGAAATAAAAATTCAACCCATCTCTTATTAGTACAATATTATACTGTTTATAAAGTGGCATTGAGTATATAAATACTGTTTGAACTTTGAAAGGGGCCTAAGCAAAGTTAAATATTATAAATATTAAATATTTTCTTATGAAGCATGAATAGCAATGACAAGCCTTGGTTAAACTTTTCTTAAGCTGTTGTATTTGTGGTTTTATATGTAACTATATACAGTTCCAGAGATTATCCATAGACTTTAATACCTACATAAATTGCCATGACTACAAAAGATAGTTTATATCTTGTGGGCAATTTTTATTTTTAAAATTAATATTAATGATAAGAATTCAAAACATGCCCACCTCAGAGGTTCCTTGACATTGGTGCGTGTATTCAAAGTCGTACAAGCCGTATCGACATTCTCCTACACCAGACTTTTGAAGGTCTTCTAGGAATTGATCATACCCTGCATTTCGTTCACCTAAAAATAAGATGCCAAATATAATCAGTAAATCATCATCCAAATTTTGCTAATACTTAAATTATGATAATAGGAGTTTCCAACATCTTGGTGTAACAGTTAATAAAATATTAGAAGCCAAGCTTGGAAGATAAGAAATATCTTTGGAGTACAGATATAGCCTCATCAAGTATCACATTCGTAAATTTAAAAATGACACTGGGACACAAAAATAAAACCTGGACCCAAACCCTTGGCCTAACGAGTTATCCTGGATCTGTCCCGTCATTCTTGAAATGTGCAATCAGTTATAACTAGTGCTTTGCGGGACTGACATTTTAACTTTGAGAAATTTTCGTGCAGGAAATAACGTTGGAATGGGGCGGGAAACGGGACGAAATAAAATCCACTTTAGGATTATGTATATTTTCCAAATTCATAATTTTTGTATAAATTTAGCTTTCCCATTCATTTCAACTAAGAGTTTGATAACTTAAATTGAGTTAAATGTAGTGGTAGATGTCAGCAATATTTTGAAGTCAGGAAAAAGAACAAAAACTCAAATTCGATTGCAGTTATTGGTGTGACCAATACATTTACATTTTATACATTAACTGGTACCTTCTATAATCTTGCAAGAGAATTAAAGGGAAAAAAAATATCTACCTACACTTAAAATTTTAAAATTATTAAGTTTTCCGAATAAAAACTTAATATTTTGTTCAACAAGTGTTGAGTAGGATTCTTGATATATGTAAATTAAATAACTAAGTCGAATACAACAATAATAATAGTGTATTTTTAACCAAGTATTTCTTGTTTGAATATAAATAGGTAAATTCTAAAGCTAAATTTTAAGATTCGCTAAAATGGTTTTTAAATAAAAAAATCACATGGCATTGATTTTAATAAATACTTTTACGGTAAAACATCAAAATATTCAAACTAGACTGAATAAATACAAGTGAGTCACATTCTTGTCCTTAAGAATAACAAACATTTCTCGACTGAGACAGTGTGCCCAGTTACCTATTACGTTTTAGTTATTAAAACTCTCACAAATAGCGCTGTCGAACACCAACAATATGAGATTATCCAACACTTATTTTATTATCTATGGTATAAAAGCAAATGGATTCTATTACAAACAATAATACCCATGTAATTTACATGTATTTATGCAAATAAGTGTTGAAGGTGTATTTTGTGATAATTTTTATATTTAAAAACCACTTTTATCATTGTTTTGCACTAAAAATGTTTTTCTGGCTTAAATCTATTCAGAGATAAATATTTCCTTCAATTACATCTAGTGTGTATGGCTAGGACTTCGATATAACCCAAGATAAGCACCCAGTAGTAATATAAATATTTTTTTAAATCAATCTATTTTACTTATTTATAATATTACTGGGTGATTATCTTGAGTCCTAGCCACATTCATTATCAATTCTTACTGTATTCTATTTAGAATGTTCTCTAAAATGATGTATCTATTGCGGTTATTTTATTTAATAGGAGTTACAAAATAAATGTATGAAGTTTCAAGTACCCAGCTGCTTAATGAAGCATAAGGTTGATTAAAATTTAGAAATAAACATTTTTAATAACTATTAAATACAAAGAAAACTTTAATAGTCGGTCATCAGCTGTAATTTATTTTATATTTTGTCCTAAAAAATCCTGGGAAATACTTTTTCGCCGAAGTTTGGGTTCCGCACAGCCTTAGTTATAAGACAAAAGCAAAAATAGCAATATTTGTATACTCTATTTTTAAATGTCTAGTTTTACGTGTCCAGCGACTGTGGAACTGGAGGCGGGTGGTTTAAAATAATTATCTTCCCTCACTCCCCCCCAAAAATATTTAAATTCTCTAATATTTTCTAACATTGAGCTGAGAGATGGCCTTAAATCAAATTCTAAATTACTTCTAGATGCATTCAATTTTCAAAATTTGCCAAAGAAGACCACTTCAAATAGATTTTAGAGGCAACAAATTGTCAGAAAAAGAATCAGGCGAGGAGCCTCTAAATAGATTCTAAGAGAATCCAATTTTCAAAATAAAATTAGGGTGAAGGACAACTTCCTTTAGTATCTTAGAGGCATCTAATTTTTAAAAAAGAACTAAGGTGAGGATCACTCTAAATAGCTTCAAGGGGCATCCAAATTCCAAAAATGTCTAGTGGAGCATCACTTTAAATTGCTTCTATATGTATCCAAATTTCCAAAATATATTCGGGGAAGAATACTACAAATCGCTTATAAAAATAATATAATGTTTTTAAATTGAGGAGGAGGATCATTCCAAAGAGCTTTTAGGGCTATTCAATTTTCAAACATTTATCACTGGACGGGGGAGTCAAGACCCCCTAAAAATAGGTTTTTTAAGTCATCTCCCCCTCACACAAATAAGATTCTGCTGTCACTGGACAGGTTAACAAGAGTAAATTAAATATAATTATGACTGGTAAAACACCAAAGACAGCTAAGCTTGCATTAATAGCATTCAACTCACCTATATATTCAACATCTATTTGCTTTTCATCTCTAATGAAGAACACCACATAACGATGCTTCTTATCTTTTTTTATTTCTTCATATGTGGTTTTACAAGAATCTGATACCGTCACTCCAGAAGCCTGAAACAAGAGATTATCATTGTACAAATTAGAAAAACAAAATTACTATGATACAAGACTTTGGTTCTACACTTTACATCTCTTACTTTTGGGTCAAACGTATGTTTGCAATAAAAAGATAACTAAATAGAAAAAATAAGAACTTATCGAGGACATGAACCAGTATTTATGTGGAAGGAGTGCAAAACCACTAAGGGGAAAAAAAAAAACCTTTGTATACCCTGTTGAGATTCAAACCCTGATCTCCTATCACCACCTATCTACCAACAAGACAAGACACCTTAGTTCAAGGGTCCACCACTGAGAGTGCAATTTTTTATTGATAAGACCAAACATTTTTCAAATTAAATTTAAAAACTGTAGCCTAAGAAGCCCACAGTCTGATTTAGACATGAACTTTGATAGTTAGACCCATAAAGTTACTAATATAATTTTCAGATATTTATGTGTGAAGTCACATGACACAGTTGTCAGGTTTAATATGAAGCATTTCTTCCTACTGAAATTCTACAATATTCTAAAGCGGGGGTCGGCCAAGGTTTGATTGCTTTTGGCCAGCCAATCTCTACCAAAATTAGACAGGGCAAGAAATATATAATAACTTACCAGCAGGTTGGGCTTTGGGTGGCCAGTTCTACATATAGCCATAGAAAACTGGCCAAAGTTATATTCCTTGGGCCTTGGATATAACATCTTATATAAAAATAAAAGCAAAAGGAGAGTGGAAAAATTATGAGTGATCCATGGACCTTTGATAAGTTTGTTGAGACCCAAAAAGGTTGCCGACCCCTGGTTTCAAGGATGATTTATTTTTTAAATATAAGCATGGGTACAAATTAGCATAGATAAATGATATTCCCCCTCACAAGTCTTCACAAACTGTTAGGCAAAACTAGCTGTTCTAAGTTCATCCAAAATATGTAACTTAAATATAGCCTTTTTTCAAAATGGTTGCTCTACCTTAAACACACTTCATTATTTCATTAGATTATGTATGTCACATGTTTACCTATTTAGTTTTGGTAGGTTTAGCTTGGACAATGACATGTTAAGTTGTAATCAAATTTTACAAAAGGTTATTTTACCTTATCTTGAACACCCTAACCCTAGTAAATGCTCACAGATGTTTTATGAATGGACATTTAGAGCATCTTTAAGAAAATACAAAGATTTTTTTTGCTGTTAACATTGATATTATTGTATAGGTATTGATAATGTATGTAGGCCTATATATCACATGAATTTATGACACACAAAAGTGACTAGTAAATTTTACTTTTTGTAAGACATGTAAATTCGTAAGAAAGCTGTGGTGTGTAAATAATATTATGATGAATATTGAAGAGGGATTATTTATTTCTCATATAATATATAAGCAAAGCGTCTTACTACCCATTCAGATTATGCCTATCTAGCCTACTAATTACGCTAATGGGTAAAGGAATGGAGAAGGTTGAATTTAGAAGAAGAGTCCCCACACTTGCGTGGAGATTGGGACATCATTAGGGAAACCTACCCTCAGTACACTCGACCAGAATCGAACCATATTTTTCCATCATCAGCAGTCTAGACTATCGAAAGATTAGCGCCTTAGACCAAACGACCACCAAAGTGAGTAAATCTAATATTGGTTTTCAATTATGTGTGGTGAGGACTTGGCTTACAAGGGTAGAAATAAACCCAAGTTATACAATTAATGAAAAAGATTAATCTATTAAATGTTTATATTTGCATTAATTTTAACACGAGGGAACAGATGTCAATTTGCCACACCCCTTACAACTAGATGAAAATTAGGTTTCTTCCACAAAACAGCCCATGCCGGGAGTCCGCCACAAAACCCCCTTAATTCTAACGGCCGCCGCCGCGGCAATGGGATGACAAGTCCCCCCTCCCCTACAAACCCCCTTTTCTGGTAGAAAGCTACAGCATGACCATATATAGTCAACACTCGCCGGTTCATGCGCAGAGCACACCTCCCCCCTTTTTCTCTACGTCACACGAGAAAGACTATTATGACGGCATGTCTAACAATTCAACGGGTACTTGCTTCGAGGCCCCTCGCCCTTGCAAGCCCCTTCCAATCAATCTGACGGTAGATAGAGATAGGAGAGAGAGCCCCACCCAAAGTACAATCCATGACCTTGCCAGCCCACATGGTACTTATAACTGAACAGGTGACTAAACTACGAGAGCGATAACTCTATCGCAACACAACTGGAAATGAGTCAATTAAAACTAGACACGGATCTTCTGTTTCGTCTTAATCCCCCCCCCCCC
>CABFOW010000807.1:167976-191569 GCA_902141385.1 Timema californicum | reverse complement strand
TCCCCCCCCCCCCCTAAAACAAAAATGATGGGTTAAAGATAAAAGAGTACCGAAACGCCGAGTATCGATTGCAAAATATGTGCTCACGGCAACCTCCATAATGGTCGACCCCTCGGGGTGACTCATTTGTAGGTACTACCAGTTTTAAAAATATTCCCCCTTTCTAGTTTCAGGTCAATTTATTTGTAAACCATCGCGGAAATTTTGAAAAGAATGTACAGAAAGAAACTAAACAAATCTGTAGATTTTAAGACAAAAATATATTCAAAAACGAGCTTTATTTAATATGATCATAAAAACCTGAAAACTGTACGACTATAGAATAAACCACGAGTGTCCCAAAAATTCTGAAGATAGATCTACACTTAATAGACCAAAAAGTTTTGTTTTGACTGATGCTAGAATAAAACTGTCGCAGTTGTTACACTTACAACAAAAACTTTACACATTAAAATGTTTACGGCGTCAAGTTCATTCGAGAGATAAATGAAAGAATTTATTTGGGGTATTTAACGTGCACTTTCTGAGACGAGTAATTATTCAGCAAATGAGAATTTCTATGAACAAGAGCGAAAAGGCCTGCCAATTACACCGATAAAGGTATTTTATCACAACTTACATAGTTCTTTTACATGCTCAACCAACATGGGACCGACGGCTTTACTTACCCTCCGAAGGAAGTCGTGCTACGGATTTTTATAGCCGAAGAAAATCCGTCGACCTCGGTTGGGTTTGAACCCACGAGCGTCGCATCCTGAGGCAAACACTTTAACTCAAGATCACCGAGGTCGACAAGTGGAAGAGAAGGAAGGCGGTGGCCTTAACTTAGCCATGCTTCAATTACATATTTGATTTAATTTACACTTAATTTGAGACGGATTTTAAACGGACTACTTTAGTGTACCAAGGCCGTGTTTTTATTAAATGATGTTTAATCATCCTAACACAAAAGGCGACCATATCGTTTTGTTTATGAGAGGCTAAGTTTCGAGTTTCGGTTAAAAATACGGGTAAGTTTGATCATAATGATTTGTGTCTCGCTCTTTCTCTTTACGCAAATGTAAGTGCATTATCTATAGATGCTACCTTCCCAGCCATAAGCGAACTGATAGTAGATACGAGAAGTAGCCGACGGAAAAAAAAGTGCTGTTAGAGAGATAGTTCTTTGACAATTCATTTAAGAAGTACAATTCCAATTTCGATAGTAAGAACCTTATCTGACAGCTATAAAAGTTACTTTCACAGTTAATCTCATACGTCAGATCACGTGATCTTCAGCTGTCACTTTTGATAGATGTTATCAAAACCAATAATAAATAGAAAACTAAAGATTTAGTAAAATGTTAACAAGGTTGACAGCAAAACATGTTTGATATATATATGTATATATATATATATATATATATATCAAAAGGCCTTTATTACCAAAATACAACTAAAATTATTTAAAAGTTCGAATAAGAATATTGGGAAATCTTTCATTCTTGGTGAGGAATGCCAGGCCTCCACCGTGGTTCGGATTCCACGTTAAACTGTAGGTCCTCCATTTCATCTCACAATCACCCTACCATTACACATTAGCGTAAGTGCGTATAACCCGAACGGGTAGTAAGACGCGGTGCTAATAATAATAGTAATAATAATTCATTCTTGGCGATACAAGTACAATGTAACTAGATAAACAATAATTCGGTGGTTCGGAGGCAGAAACAGCCATCTAAGAAGGGGTGTAGTTTAATACTAGCAGATGAGAGAATCCAAAATCAAAATATATCGATATGTAATGTAAATTTGAAAGTGTTCCAATGAGAGGGTTATGTGCAGTATTTGATGGCAAAAAAAGTAGCCAATGACGATCGAATCTGCTTGGGTTGCCACCACCTTAAACAATAAATAAATAAAGGACTTTTTCCGTTCGGGTTATATATTTATTGATGTTAATCACTCAAAATGATAATTTTTCACACTGTTGCACCGAGTTATCGAAATATTCAAACAGTATAATTGTGAAATTATATTTTTTTCGCATCCATATCCCCTTTCCATAGGTCAGCAACACGCAATACGATACTGATGGCAAACATCTCTTTAAGATAGACTTGTTTTCACAACACAAGCCAATGGACAGACAATAGGTAGATCATGCATTCTTTTTTAGCGTTCCAATAATTAGGTATCTTAGCTAACACAATTTATACAACGTTTCGACGTTGGCCTAATATAAAACGCAAGACAATGTTTTATCGAAGTTTAATAATAAAAAAAGCAAGGCAAACGTTTTCGGAACTAGCCGTAGCGTAACGCTGCGTCAGGGCAATGAGTCAGTCAACCCTGGCCGCAATCGCGTTGTTGCCAGATGGTCGGTCTTCACGCCAACCTATTTCCACTACCTTTATTTTTAAAAAAAGTTTTTTTTTACTTCGCATGTATTCACACGACACGAGAGAAAAATAGCCCTTTTTGGCAAGTCTTCCTCGAACCAAGGACTCGCGTGACGAGACGAAAGGGTTAGCAAGAGATTATCCGCCAAGTCCATTCTTGTTTACCTAAATTTTCATACTATTTGTCATTTCGATAATCTTTTATGAAAAAAATAAAGATTTTTGCTGTTGGTAATTAATTTATAGGTATTGACTATTCCTATCAAAAGCGACAGCTGAATATCCATGAGTTGACGTACGAATAGCTCTAGCTGTCAAGTATAATCCATTCATGGCCACTAATCTAGACAACCCGGGTTTGGTTCCCAGAGATAATATTTATATTTTTCCTGAAAGGGCCTCTGGCTTATTATAGTCACATCATCTTGCCAGGACTAAGTAATCGCACCTAAATGGTGTCCCCAACCCTCAACTAAGACTGTTGTTACATAAGACATGGAATGTCTAGCTGACAAACCCGCGGGGGGTCCCCGAGGGAACAGCCAGTCTTATCATCCAGATTCCACCGGTTCAATGTCAAGCTAATGATAAACACACTATCTTTGAACCTAGTATACAAAGTAAGTCTCCGTTCCCACAGTGTGAAAATATATAGTCCAATTTCTGACAGCAAGGAAAGTTACTAGATCCACCCACACGTCAAGAAACGTGGTCTGAAGCTGTCACTTTTGATAGATATTTTTATATAAAATAATTAACTATAAAATAACATTTTTAGCACGTCTTACTACCCGTTCGGGTTATAGGCTTGTGTACTAACTACGCCAATGATTTTAGGGATTAGAATTAGCGTGGAGGGAAAGTGGAAGACCATTTAGGAAAAACCACCCTCAACACACCCGACTGAGATTCGAACCTAGATCTCCTCGTCATCGGCAACCTACAGTACCCATGGATTCTTTGGTGCTGACTGACAGCTCACATCTGACGGCTTTGAAAAACTACCAGACCAAGTTATGTATCCCTACGCCGAACCACATGATCTGCAAAAACATGTGTTTAGCAGCTGTCAGTTCTTACAGTCAGCACCAAATATGCCATGGGGCCACTGCAGTCAGCTTCGAGAGTAGCTGCTTAGACCATGTGTTCACCGAAGCGGGAAGTATAACATTTTACTATTTAACAAAATTGTATTTTCTAAAAAAAACTTCTTATGAAAATTGGACTATAGACATACTATTCCAGGGAACGTACCAAGAAAACCTTTGCATCTAATGGTTCTGGTGTCTTGAGGCTGTTATAGAGCAGTGTGGTATTCATATTCTATCATCTACAAATAAAATAAATTACATCCAAAATAATACACTTAATAATGAGTTTTAAATTATATATACATTTTTATTTATTTTACATATCGCATAAAATGTGTTCGCGTATCCCGGGTTGAGAACCACTGTTTTAAAGGGATATTTCGAGCTTGGACAAGTCTCAGGATAGCATAGTTGGTATACAGCAGCAGTGCGTCAAGCCAAAAGAAAGGGGTTTTTAATCCTAGACCGGGTATATAATTCAAATAAACAAACAAACTACAGAAAAGGCTAATCCGTTTTTGTTTTTGAAAATATAACTGGCACCTTACCCCATTTTTTGGCCCTTACACAGATGAAATAATCCCTTCCCTATAGAAACTAACTTGCCAACCTAAAATATTCTAGTATTGTTCATAAATCATAGTAAAACATTATCAAGATCAGTCCCGTCTATATAGGCATAAACAAAATTTAGAAAATGCATATTTTCATGATGAACCGTTAATATGATGCAACGCTCCTCCAGAAAAGTTACACAAAGCTCATTCATAGCTATCAATATCAGCATGCAAATCCCAAGGACTCACAATTAAAACGTCTTTGAAGACACTAGAACAAAGAGAAGAACCGAACCGGTCTATTGTATTAAATTAGCTATAATCATTAGACATATGTCTGTCAGCACGAGACAGAAAGAAAAGTCCTTGAAATTTCAAGGCCATTTAATAGGTCACAAGAAATTTCCAAACAAATGACAGATTAAACATACACTACTCGATTCGAACAAGGCCATGACTTGAACCAAAACAACTATAAATACGCTCAAGAGTACGTGTCAAGCGCCAAATTCGAATAATAGAGCATTGCAACTCTTGGCACAGCAAGTCTGATGGGAATGGTAAAATCTCTTAATCACGTTTAACTAGACATTAATTAGGTCGATTTTATCAACCAAAGTTATGAATTTTATTTTACATTCTACTCGTAAATGTTATAAATACGTTAACTAAATGAAAAATCAAATATAATTTGACAAAAAGAGATGAATAGGTGTTTGCATTCCTTGCACCAGAGGGGTGGGTGTGAAGGGGGGGAGGACTTAACTTCGGGGCTAACAGCGAGATGATCATTCAAAACATCTCCATCTGCGGTCTCAAATACAACCCGATAGTTAGAAACAATAATTAATAAGGGAAATCAATCGTAAACACTCATTTTCGGTCACACACGCACCTAGAAACGTCTAGATTATGGTCGTTGATGTGGTCTAATTGTTAAGTAGACAGGGCTTTAGGGGATTTTGAATCGATAATATGCGATGTTTAGTTGTGTTTAGTTAGCTTAGTTTGTAGCGTGTAGGATGATATAAACCTGTGTTTAATAAGAACACGTTAATAATCATGCCAACTGAAAACATCCCCGATGCAAAAACAAACACTTCAGTAGCCATGGCAACTTTGGGACGAATCATATTTCAGACAGTGATAAATGTATAATGTACCTTTAAAACAATTTAGTTTTATATATATAATCCCAAAATGGAAGCATTAGTTCACACCGACCCGATTTAAGAAAGCAATTTTCCAGATTAAATTACAAAGTCCAAACAATATCTGAGATTCGCGTTAAACACAAATAAGAAGTAATGTGTGCAACATAAACCAGTTTGTTATGCAGTCATCTCCAGGATTAGAAACTTACAAATCGGCTAGCAAAACGCTTAAGGGTTTTAAATTGTGTCCATCTTACGCATAAGTAGATGAAAATTTTACGCAGTGGCAGCGCTAAATTGTAGAGGTTGCATATATATATTATACTTGAAAATATAGTGTATTACGAGAAGAGTGAGTTATGAGAAGGGGCCACGGGGTTGAGGAAGGGGTAGTTAGGAAGCGACTTTAAAATTGTTTTAATTACCTTATTGTTGATAAAAGATTAAGTATCATTTATAAACATGACAGGTAGACAAAGGCTCGCATTCATTTGTTTATTTAATACTTTTTTAAACTTGTCTTACTACTCGTTCGGGTTATACACCTATGTACTAATTTTCTAATGTGTTTGGGATGGGAAAGGTTGAATTTTGAGTAATTGCACCCATGTGCGTGGGAAACTATAAGGAAAAAAAAACTTGGTTGTTGACCCACACGCAGAGGTCAAGGTTCGAATACCAGCCAAGTGTACCTAGGGTGTTCTTTTTAATAAATGGTTTTCCTAACTTTCTTATTCGATGCAACTAGGGATAGATTTCCTCTAAACTATACCTCCATCCTAAACTGACTAACGTAAAAAAAATGTGTATAATCCGGACGGGTAGTGAGATGCGGAACTAGCAAAACTAGTCCGTGACAGACGGTTAGTCAGTCAGCCCAAGTTTAAACACTTGGCCGGTTCCGCGGACCTGAGAGTTCGTTTGCTGGCTTCCAGGGCCGTTAACTTTACCTCGAACTTGATGTCCGCAGCAAACGGAGGATTGTCCTAGCTTTACCGCGAACTTTATGTACGCAGCAAACAGAGGATTGTCCTAGCTTTACCTCGAACTTGATGTCCGCAGCAAACAGAGAATTGTCCTAGCTTTACCTCGAACTTGATGTCCGCAGCAAACAGAGGATTGTCCTAATTTTATCACCACATTTATAGCCCAATGGTTATTTAACCCACTAGCGCAGAGGTCCCCAACTTTTTTGTACCTTAGAGCACATTCAAAACTGACGTTAGTTACTTAAGGGAAATTTACTAACTCCCGCCAGGCTCAGAAGTCAGCCTCAACGCTATACACACGGCCGGTCAACTGCCATGTTAAGTTCCCAACAGCGATTGTGACGTTACATGTGACAATACTCAAGGCCTAGCCATGGGAGGAGGGTGTTCAAACCCCATTAAGTTGACAAAAAGAATACTGATTTATTTACGGTTTTAATAAGACCAAAATAAAGATACAAGAAACTATTTAACTACTCACCACCATTTTGGTGCTTGGGTACATTTTTAAAATATTATTTATTCTGTGTTTATTCAAGCAACAAAGCTGGGTAGACCCATGTCAAAATATTTACAAAGGAAATAGGAAGTATTAGCATGGTATTAGTGAGTGTGAAGAGAATGATGGAAGGGTGTGAAGAGAATGATGGAAGGGGGTAGGTCTTTGAGATTAGGACAAAGCAAAATCATTCAGCTTGAAACTGCAGTGGTTCCGAGTAAAAGTACACTTTGTAAATGAGCAGGCAAAGAAAGAGGAATAAGAGGAAGGGATTGGAAAGAGGGAGGCTTTCAATCACCAACTTCTTGAGAACAGCATACCTGGAGATAAGTATAAACTTGATTTTTGTGGGACAGATTAAAATTATTAGTCAAGAACATTTCAGATGTGGTCAAAAAGTGGCGGGAAAAAGCAAAAGGCGTGGAACCCGCGGGCATAGGGTTGGGGACCCCTACACTAGTGAATGAAAACAAATCAAATGTCATCCCATACCTTTACTAGAACTCTGGACCAACAGGATAAGCACAGTCAGACGGCGTAATGATATTACAACTTTAGTAGCAAGCTAACAGCAACTAACACCTGACACGAAACCCTCAATTTAACACTCTCATCCCATCAATTAAAAACTATCAACCAACAACAAATGTTTACCCTAAAAGGAAGTAGTGTTCACTATGGTGTAATTTGTAAGATACCGTCACAGTGCAATCGATCAAGGTACGCTCGCTATCTTTTCAAGGTAAACAGAGTGTACAAAGAGGCGGTTCCCTCCCCTTCCTTGCATGCGTTGTTTATCACGAACCACCATTCACACAATTAGATTACGTCACCCGCAAAATTAACACAATAGACTCGACGTCTCAGTCAATAGAAAAAAAGAGTTAAAAACGCACATTCATCCATTCGAAAGTTTAGTTTAGTTTACCGGAACACGATAAATTTACTTCACACTCGACTTGGCCAAAGCTATAAATGAAAACTGGACAGAAGCCAAGCCAAAAGAATAATTTTGTTCCTGCTCTATCGGATTTAAATGCTCGCTAGCAAATTGTCACTTCAACTAAAGAAACATAAACAGGGATCATTATGGACTGAAGGTGCTCGAAGCCTTGTAATTTTTAAGGATAGTAATTATATACGTTAATCGTTTTATAATGGATATAAATAAGATTATATGCGTCATCAGAATAGTTTTTCTAATCATCGCTTCTTACTACATGTTCAGGTTATACACATATGCACTAATTACGCCAGTGGGTTAGGGGCAGGAAAGTTGAATTTAGTGTACACGTTTCTGCATTTAGAGCGTGGAAAACCATTTTGGAAAAACCATCGTCAGTACACCCATACGGGATTCGAAACCAGGTCTCCCTGTCACTGGCAGTCTAGTCTAACAAGAGAATGACGCCTTAGACCAGAGCAGGATCACACCCTCCCCCCTCCCAGCAATGTTGTCAGGCTATATATATATATATAAGGACAATAGGGGGGTTACATTCAAATATGTCAGCCGATGTTGACAAATAATCCGTGTCTCCTAGATCTAAAGGCACAAGCCTTGTGGAAGCTGACGGAATGTGTTGAGAGAATGCACCCCCTTGACAAAATATAAAGCTTCTGCAGACGGAGGGATATCCCTCCGCCCTTGCGGACCGCCGTCATTAGCGACCAAACCAGACCAACAAGAATCCTTCACCCGAGAGCCAATAATAATCCCGAGACACGCAAGCAGGGCCGCTACCAGCCGGTTTATAGTTCTGGCGACACAAGAGATTGCCCCACGCCTCAGTTTTCAAAAAATTGGTCTAGGTTACAAAAGGTTTGCTCTGGTGCGATTCGTCTCTGCGATAAAAATGTAGGTCTTTTTGGACCATTATAAAAATAACGCGTTGGAACTCCGTAGCAATGAGAAATAAGTTGCAGCTTCCGTCCAATTTTCAACATCCTTTTTTTCCCCTTGTAAACATAGACTAAATAATTATTTTATAGGTAATGATAATAAATATCAAGACAGCCGCAGATAAGGTTTTTTTTTAATTGAAAATGGGACTTCAATCATAGGCCTATTTGACATTATGTTAAAATCAAGACGTTTAAAAGTTTACCAGTAATGTGATTTATAGACTGCAATGATTAACAATTTTGTCACTAGCCTTTGTTTTACGAAAATATTATCTTTAAAACAATATATTTAAGATTAAACATTTTATCGCGATATTTGTATAAATATAGTTACTCCACGAGTCTACCTTCATGTATGAAAGACCTTGTCAAATAAGTTTAGAGCCCGTGCAGTGAAAAACCTCGAGATTAGCAGCGGAACAGCGATCGGGCACGGTAGTGGTATAGGAATCATGTCTTCAGGATGTTACTAGGACGTGACGCGCCGACGCGGCTTCACTCAACACTTCCTTTCGCGCACAGGGTTTACACAAATTGGGCTGTCCCACCCATGGGAGTGTGCGTATCGAGAATATAACGGGTGTACTCATCTAACGCAGTATTATTTTAAATTTTTTTTCTTTACCAAAATTAAAGTTACCTGATGTGTGTAATGATTTAAGTCCATCATATTGAATTTTTCACATAAAAAGTGCCCTCTTATTCACTGTACAGAGTTCAAGGACGGGTTGATATACATTAGCAATATAACGAAAAGAAACCGTTAGGAATATAATGTGATCACCACGAGGGCGTAGAGCGGTGGCGAACTAACCCCTGAATAGAGAGCTCTGGGATCAAACTATAAATCTCAATAAGGATTCGAACACTAAATTGCTCAAAATTTGAGCCTTGGCAGAAATACCACAGTCCAGTCAGTACACACGGTAATATGCAGACCTTTTATTTCAGAGGGTAACTTTTCCCTGCAATTGATTGAGGCAGAGGTGGAAGAATTTTTCTTTAGACATGTAATTGTGAACCTCGCTGATCTTGGGGTAAAGTGATTGCCTCAGGACCCGATGTTCGTGGGTTCAAACCCAGCCAAGGTCGACGGATTTTTCTTGAGGGGGTGGGGGGATCCGTAGCTCAACTTCCTTCGGAGGGAAAGTGGAGCCGTCGGTTTCATGTCGATTGTTGCGTGTCACAGAACCCTGGAAGGTATGTTAAAATACCCTTCTCGGTCAAAGTGGCAGGCCCTTTCATAGAAATTCTCGTGTGTTGATTAATCAGTCGGTCCAGACAGTGCACGTTAAATACCTCAAATAAATATTCTATTCTTCTATAAGATATTTATAAGTTTTTTAAACATTGTAGGTGTATTTTTTTTATAAGACTCAGCTTAGCTCTATACCAGGTTGTGAGGAGGAATGGAAAAACACTTTCGTAGGCGGGGAGGGGGAAGATAAATCCCCTCACACCCCCCCCCCCAAGTCAATATGACCTTAACTGGTCTAACAGGTCAGGACGAGCGAAACAATGCAGTAATATGACTGACCCATCGTTGGGCAATGGACAGCCCTATCTAACGCCGAGAAGAAATAGCGCAAGCTCCAAATGTGAGTTGTCAAAGCAGTCATTCATGTAAAAGTTTAACTCCCCTTTATAAATGGGTAGCAGCTACACATTGATCAAGCATAATTAGTAGGATCAACGATTGTTATCTGATGTTGCAAAAGTTAAGTTACTTTGATGTATTTATAATAAGCCAAGCTATGTATTCTGGGACTCTCGACAGCCAAACACAGATTTTGGTTGGGAGAACAGTAGAGAAAATTCAAACATATTTCTATGCGGCCAACATTGATAGAATTTTAATATATTATTTATGTTATTCTATAAGTATTGATAATAGGGCTATATATCAAAAGTGACAGCTGCAGATTATAACTTGATGTATGAATATATTAAAATTGTATTGGTAACTACTAACTTTTACTGTTCTTCCTACCAAAATCATACTATAGAGATAAATACGCGGATCATTTAACAATGTTGGCTTTTCTACTTTTAGCTAATATGTTCAAAAAAGCTCTTCCTAGACAGTCCATGTATAGCTCTACCATTAAGTGTGTGTAAAATTCCACGACTGAATAACTATTGGTAGCTGGCTGGATACAGTGTGTTCAAGAGGTTGAATAAAGGGTCATAAAATAAAATCAAAAGAAATACTTTTAGTCACTATTTAATTCCAGGAATTGAGGTTTCAATATATTTTTACAGAGTAATCCTATCAAATAATTTGTTAATGACCAGAGGCTGTTCTCAATAATTTAAGGTTGGAATTTTAACCATTTTAATAACAGCTAACTTTTCTGGTCAAATAAAATAAAATATTGCTTCAGTAGATGTTTTCATTTGCCACACAAAGTAATATCAATTGTTGTTGAATAGGTGATGAACATAGATATATTTTAATATGACTTTTATATTAGCTAAAAAAATTCTAATCAAATACCACCTCAAAGTCATGACCAATTTTTAAAAACCCTACAGAAGTATCAGCTGTTTCCTGTGGTAGCCATGCAATCAAGTGTGTGGTTAGCCCTGGCAATACTTTTATTTGCTTCAAACAGACAGAAAAAAAAACATTGTTTTTTCAGACATCGTTTTAAATCAATTTAAAAAAATTAACTCCAAATGTTAAAATTTCTGCTTCAAGGTGCACACATAAGTGCAAAGGGGATACTAATTTTTAAATTTCACACTTCTGCGTGCGGTAGATTTCATGCAACACTCATGACTGACAGACAGACATACAAACTCTTCACTTAATTAATATTATAAAACATTGCCTGGAGCAATATTTTATTTATATTGGCCAAAAACTTTATTGTCATAAGAACTGCGAAAATAAATAAAGACCTTAACTAGCAATCCCAAATTTGTTTTTCAGCCAAACTAAAAAGACTACTTCTTTGAAACCAGGAGCACCAAGCATATAGTAAGTGGCTACCAGAGCAGAGAGGCAGACATGTCACAGGAACTTAAAGAGAGGGAGGGGGAAGGGTTAGGGGTTTTATTTAGCGGCGGTGTCTGGCGTGGGACGAAGCTCGAAGTATTTTTGGAAGCTGGAAGGCTCCGTGGGGCTGACGACACCCGCGCTTAACCTCATATGACGATGCGTTCGAACGTTATAAACCTTAATGGACCTCTTGGCATGTTTTTCCCAACATGTCATGTGACGCCCCTTACCACTCAGATAATCCGAACTGCTAACAAACTGCTGGACAGACACCAGCTCTCAACCCACACACCAACCAAGAGAATATGACGCCAGGGAGAATTAAAATAGTTCAAAGTTCAACTATTCCTGTGTTTGTAAACAATTCAAATGGAATATTTTCAAAAATGCAGTCTTTTTAGCACTGCCCAGGTTATATACATATGTACTAATAATGCTAATGAGTTAGGGATGAGAAAGATTATAATTTAGAAGTGTACCCGCATTTGCACAGAGGGACTGTGGAGAACCCTTTTGAAAAAAGATCCTTTAGTACATCCGACCGGGATTCAACCCTCGACCTTATTGTCATCGAAAGTACCTATACAAATGAGCAGTTAATATCAGTATTCACCTTAAGTATAGCAGATTATAATAGAAATTTGTATCCACTCGATTATGGCAATTAAAATGAATTATTGTAATTATCAATGTTGGAAAACTATCATAGCTGCAAAAAATGGGAGGAACAAATTAGTACCTAATTATGTTTACAAGATAGTAAAAACTAGTAATAATGGCAATTTTCACCCAAACGCACTAAATGCCCATTTACTTGTACGGTACAAAATAATTATTTTGTCTACTTGAAAGCTTTACTTTTCTCCTTTGTACAAAGAACAACATAAAATATAACAAACTGTATTTTATCCCTGAATTGAGCACACATTGATTCTGGTAGATAATAATGCATGCCTAACCACCTACAGTATTGAGTAGAGATGGGAAAAACAGTGATTTTACAATATCAGTGAATACAGTGACTGTGATTTTAAAATATCGGTGATTTATACCAGTGCTTTTTCACTGTGACCTGTATTCACAGTGTTTTGATGGACCGATATTTTTCACTTTCCAACCACGGTCAAAGCTAGTATTTAGCTGCTGTCCGAGTAGGCGCGTACAATCGAGTATGGAGTACTGGGTATTTACTCGAATAATCCCATGACATTCGGTTGTCGGTTGGAGCTTGAAAGGAGAACTAATTACTTGGAAGTTTGGCGGCTTGCAATGGAATTCGATACTTAAAGACTTAACATAAGCTCTTTCTGTCGGCACTGACATTGACATTATTGACATACAGCAACCTAATCTCCGGGTTTCGCGTTGCCCGACTAATTTACAGTCAATACAAAAGTATGTGTTTTAAGAAGTTTAATAAAATTGAAAAATAGATAAATAAAATGTTATTTAGTATTTTATAGTGAAATGTTATGTAATTTGTGTTATGTGATTTTTTTTCGTAGCCTACTTTTAAAAAGAATCCGAAATGTGATTTGCTTAGTAAGCTTGCTTTTGAATTTTGCTCTTAACAACTAATGTTTTGTATTGAAAATGCATGTGAAGGAAACATTTAAACTATTAAAAACATTTTTACGTAGCAATCTTATACTGTTTTTGATAAATGAGCTCTAAGAGATCAAGTGTTTTAAATAGAAATAACACGTAAAACATGCCAGTCAATAAGGTCGATTCTCAATTAGTTGGTAGAAAATAAAAAATATAAGAATGACAAAGACCGTGAAGCGAGTATTTTTCGAGTGTCTAGAAAAAGAAGCAATACTAGCTCCGTAGCTCGAGTATTGCGAGTATCTCCGATCACTGATATCTTAATCACCGATACTTTTGAGATCGAGTAACTGGGAGTATCAGTGATCAAATGGTATCGGTGAAAAAATCAGTCAGTGATATATATATCGCCCATCTCTAGTATTGAGCACCAAGGTAGCAAATAAACTTCAATCTTTCGTTGATATTTAGTTTTATTATAACCCTGTATGATGCTCGGATTTCAGACATCATAGAGAACACTGTTTGAGTCCTAGTTAGGTGTGGATAATTTTTCATAACTTGTTTCTCATTCTCCCTCCACACAAATGAGACACGAGTTCTTGTAAATACTACCTTTTCCATCCTTACCTCATTAAATACATTCTACCTTACTCATCCCTGTCTCATTATTTACCTTCTACCTTACTCATTTCATAATCGTCAAATCAAAATTGGGTAGCAAGACATTTTACACATTAAAAAATACTTAATCAAATAATCAAAGCTGCTGTAAAATTGTTAAAGTAGCTAGTAAAATTTTCACAGAAAATGCCATATTTTCTTTTTGCTGCCAACAATGAAATAACATTTTATTATAAGATGAGTGTTACTACCAGCTTCAATGGCTGAACTATTTAAGATGTTGCTTTCATTTTAGACTAGCCTACTGACGATAGGGAAATTGGGGTTCAAATCTCAGTCATGTCTACTGAGGTTGGTTTTATCTAGATAATTTCCCACTCTCTTTCCACGCAAATGCGGGTAGATTATCTTTAAAATGCTTCCTTTCTCATCCCTACCCCATTAGAGTAGTTAGCATATAATGTGTATAAACTAAAGGGCTTTAAGTCATGATGATAAAAAAAAATGCATATGAAAATTATTTGTGAAGTAGACGGGTGCTGGATATATTATTACATTCTCTTGAAATCTGGAGATTGTTAAACATACCTACCTCGAGATTTTGATAAAATATGTATACATTTAATGAACCACTCACTGAAACCAAAAGAGGTTTTCATGCTACTGTTTGTGGCCTCGAGCCGAAAGCATGTTATCAATTGACCTAAAATGTTGTATTTAGGGTTTTCATAGGTTTCTCCTGAGATTTTTGGAATTAGATATACAGCCCTGAGGTTAATGGTAGTTTACTGAAGAATAAAAAGAGAAAAAGTCAATTTTGTCAAATTCTGCTCTAACAATTTTGATTACATGACTGTATCTAGACGTTGTTTAACATTACCAATAAAATACTAATTCTAATTTTCAAGTGAAAATGACCAACAGTTTAAGGGTATTTTAGAAGCAGAAATTTCAAATACTATTAAAAAATAAAAATCTTTTAGGCTTATTTGAAATATTGTTTTATAAAACCAATAGTTTCTAAGCTCTAAGCAAATGAACATATTTTTATGGTGCACTTTGAAATATGACATTTATTGTTATGCTCTTTAGTAAACAAAGATGTTCCTCTTTTCTAAATGTGTTTATTTCGTTCAAGCTCTTTGTCTTTGTCAATGTATGTTATTTTATTACACACATCTTAGAAGTTTTTAGTAAATGTCTATTTTAAGAGGGAGAAAGTCTGTGCAATGTACCATACCATTTATTTTTAATGAACTCAAACCCCAGAAAATGTTTGAAAATTGAATGTCCTTAAAAGTTATTTTGGGAGGACCTCATTTGGAAACATTTTGAAATTTGGATACCAAAGAAGCTGTTTAAAATGGCCTTTGCCTGGATTTTCGATTTTTATTGAATGTTTAGATGAAGTGGTTGGTTTTTCCATGATAAATGTTAAAAACAAATTAGATGCCTTTAGATGCTCAAACGTTAAATTGTTTATCTTATGAATATTACTTAATATATTTATTTTATATCCCATAACAGGTTAGATAGGCTTTCATAATATATGTATACATTATGTAGTAGCCTTGTAATATATAAGTCACCCACTTCAGTGGCCCAATGGTCTAAGGTGTCCATATCACTTCCTGCTGATGACTAGGGGTTGGGGTAAGGGTGGGGATGGGGATGGGGGGGGGGAGATTCTTTAATTACCATGTCATATGATGGGAAATTTAATATTTTTGACGATCTATCCACCTAAAAGCAAATTCCCAATGATAAATTAATGTCTAACACCTTAGCTCAGTCGGTAGGTAGGTGTGTCTACTGAGCTAAAGATCCAGAGTTCTATTCCTGAAATGGCTGAAAAATTTATCATTGGTAGAATGTGAGTTTCCCCTTTCAATTGATAAATTAACTACCAGGGGCTGGGTGTTGTGTCTGTTCAAGATTTAAGTTACCGGTACTTTATAATTTGTCTGCTGATATAATCAGTCGGTTCAGAAAGCACACATATTAAATATTATTATTAGCACCGCGTCTTACTACCCGTTCGGGTTATACGCACTTACGCTAATGTGTAATGGTAGGGTGATTGTGAGATTAAATGAGGACCTACAGTTTAACGTGGAATCCGAACCACAGTGGAGGCCTGGCATTCCACACATTCACAAGTTGTGATTAATACATGTCCTGTCAGAGGTGAAGGAAGGGTTTGGTAATCAGATAAATCTGTGCCGGGACCGAGGATTGAACCCCGGCCGCCAGCACAGAAGTTTGACACCTTACCCCTAAGACTGCCAGGTCACCCACATATTAAATAAATTACCTCAAATAAATGGGGGCAAGAACATATTTGTTTTTGCCAATTAGCATAACAGTATTAGCTAAACTATTAACTTTGGGGAAACCCCCTCATTTTTATGGTATAGGCAATGAGTTTTAGACCTTTTCAGGAGAGGGGGGGGGGAGACTAAAAAAGGACGCCAGTTGTTAAGAGGCTACTTCAAAGTGCTCAGGTACCAAGTTACAGCTACTTGTGGGGAGAATATTCTACAGCATGAGTCCCTGTTCAGTACAGAGGACGCCCCAAAACATCTTAACAGTCAGTTACGCAACACCGGGTGGCCGTGTGTTCGAGACCAGTTAGAATTATAACACCGACAGTAGATCAGGGAGCAGAACTGTTGAATAGGGACAGTGATAGAATAAGGACCTTTTTCTAAACAATTTCAACTAGTTCTAAGACCAAACATCCGATTTTTACACTCGCAAAGTAATTAATCTATTTCAATCAACAAGATCAAAACGAGCCCCACAATTACTTGCCGCTGCCTCCTCTTACCATTAAGCCATCCTGACATGGTGAATCACAGGTTGAGGTAGTAGTGACAAACATAATTACATGTAGTTTTTAAAAAAATTAGAAAAAATCACCTAATTAACTCAAAAATGTTCAGCCATAATATTTAAGATAATAAGTCACAAAATGCCTCAACTTTATATTCTTCCAGATAAACCTAACAATGTGTTCGGAACACGCCTTATTCTTGTAAATTAATACATATTATTTATATATGATTAAAAATAGGCTACTTAAAACATTCTCTAAAAATACCATGAAGGAGATTATCACACATTTTGATCAGATCTGGAAGCTATCTCAATGGTGTCCAAGATATTAAATACATCAGAGACCAACATTGTATAAATTATTTTAGTAATCAGTTTTGAGTAAACCAAGTTACTAGCCTTGATGGTACCCACACCCGTGAAAGTATTTGTTGTGTACCGAAATGTGTTGGCACATTTTAGCTAGTATACCACAAGTAGTACCATTGCTCAGTCTTACCCTAAGCACACATGCACTGTTCCTATAAACCTGCCTTGTCGGCCTGTATCTCGTTGCCCTCGTCACACTACATACCACTAAACATACAATATAGATCTGAAGATTTTTAGGTGCATGATAATCAATATTTTGCTAAACAATATGTTGTATGTTTACAGCTTAAAACAATCCCAATCAAGCTTAACTTGAGCTTTCATGTGTGAATAAATAAATATTTCAACAAACTAAGTTTAGTGTTTTAAAAATATTTTATGAGAAGGAATTGAAGGGTCAAAACTAATGAGTTGGAGAAACAGAAATTAGTGACTTTTGGGTGATTCTTTCTTACCACAAAATTCCTTCAGTAAACGGTCAAACACCATATAATGCATATAGGCATTATGCACTCACACGCAACATTAAACTTTAATTAGATGGTAAACGTTAACTTTGTCCTTGGTACCACAGTAAAAAACAATAAGGCAACTTGTGGCTAGCACATGGCATCATGAGTAGTGGGTGACTTGACATTCAAAGCATTTGCATTGTTTTGATTCATGGGAAATTCTAACAATATTTTCATGACTTTATGACTAAAATATTGAAAACTCGCGACTTTTCAGGGACTTTTGTGTCCTTAATTGCAATTAGTAACTTTTTGGGTGACTTTAATGACTCAGTCAACACCCTGCAAGATAGCCTGATAGGAAAGGAATCTGTAGGACTGTTGATCAAAATAGCATAAATGTGATTTGTGTTTGTGAGTACAGTATTTTAATGAAACATAATATGTTATAGGTGCCTGAACAATTATGTTTTGTTAGGTTGAGGCATTTTAAAATAATAAAAGGGCTACTAGCCCTAATTGCATAATAAAATAATTTTGGAGCCATATTGTGATATTCTTTCAAATATAATAAGAGCTACAAATGTTCTGTGAATTTGACGCCAGTTTTCTTTAATAAAAATTAAACTTAAGTTAAGTTAAAACATACAGAATTATTTAACAATATTGTAGTGTTTGATGTAGGTCTATAATTGGGAATGTGCTTTTGTTGGGTGTAAAGATTGTCAAAAATATTAAATCTATTATTATTATTTAAAAAAATTCGAGTCCTGCCACAAGTGTGCCATGTTCCCCAGTTTTTACATGATAAGACTCGAAACTAAAATTGGGTTCCTGTTTAAGGTGTGTCACATGTAGAATCGCCTGTGACTTACTGTGTTAAGTGTGCATTTTGCATTATAACTTTGCATTATAACAAAGTTTTTCAATATTGTAGTTTATCATTCAATTTGCTGTATTATTAAGTGTATTTTCTTGGTATCGATTTTGAATTTATTCCAAGAAAGGTTTTAGCGTACATCCCCAAAAATAGCTTTGTGAATGTTATTTTAGTAAAAGTCACCATACCAGTTATTTCGTGATAGTTTTCATAATAAAACTATTACTATCAGGACCAGTCTATGTACAGATGCGAAAAATAGTCCACAATTATATGAAGGAGGGGGGAGCGATTTAAGTGCAGGAATAAATAGAGAGAAGGCTCGAAAAACAATTTAGAAAAAATCTTAGGTATTGTCATAAACTACATCCTGTGTTATTAGTTATAATTCGGCTATTAAAAATTTAGCCAAAAAATTTGGCAATGACATACAAAGTTACTTGAACTTAAAAATACAAGATTTGCAGACACAAACTCGACGTTTGATTCAAAAATCGAACACAATTATGTGATCCCGTTGGTAACGATCCTGTATAATGTGTAAACTTATTAATTTGTCGTGAGACCCTTCCTATTAAACAGTGAAGAAAAATGGCGGCACCCGGCATGTATTTAAGTGCATAGCAAATCATAGTTTTCGTCACTCAATTAACCTATCAAGAATTAAATGAGTCTTATAGATAAAAGGTTAAGTACAGGAAATAAACAAACTTACCATTTCTTTTTAGCAAATCCACCTCACCACTAGTTTACAGACACACGGGTTATAACTACGAAACACAATTTTACTAAACTGACTTTGAGAGAGGAAGGAAGGGTGTTTCACTTCAGTGCCAACTGTATTCACACACTAGTCTGTGGAGAACACTAACTTAACTGTATCAATGCGCAGGTTATATAAAGAGACAAGAAAGCTTTCTATTGGTTTATGTTTTATCTTTTCTGCCAAAAGCGATTTCATCTCCCAATAATGAATCATGGCTTAAAGCAAAGTCATGTACACGACAATATATTTTACAAATAATAAATAGTATATTATGAAAACTTATCAAATATAAATGGGGTTAAGAATATTAAGTTGGAATGAAATTTTATATTCTTATGGTAAAATATCGAATTAAATATAGAACTATTTTCTGAGCCTCATAGACAATTTCATATGTTAAAGTTGTTTTAGGAGGACAATTAGTACAACATTAATTTCGCTGTGACAAAAAAAAACGTTATAATATAACTTAGAAGTTTTCAAAATAATGTTTAAAGAAAATAATCCAACATATTAATAGATTATACAAGTAAACGCTTAGTCTTTTAATAATTAAAAAGTGAAAGTTATAATTAGACTAAAATGAATTATACTATATTGCCTTATATGGTAAGGAGGGAACGACAACTTTGATAAGCTCCATTCAACATTTTATATTTATTATTGTTGTGTAATTTTAAATAAGGCTTGAAATAATTATGTTTCAGCACACTTTAACAATAATTCTGATTGGAAAAAAAACATGAACGAATAGCCATTCTAAATTCAAATATATTTTATAAAAAATGATTACTCAGTAATAAAAAATAGGTGTTAGTAATTTCTTATATATAAAAACGATAGACAGTAATATTAATTTACTGAAGTAAAGGGTGGCTTAAACCATTCACCTGAAATATCTGTTTTTGACTAAATTGATTATTTTAGTTTATTTCTAGATATCGAAATATAGTGTTGATTCCAAAATTTATTGAAACAAAAAACACAGCATGCATTTTGTTTAAAAAGTATATTTTTGATCGAACATAGAAAATTCAAATTTAATAATAATTGTGTACACAACGTTATTTCGTAAGCAGTTTTAAACAAAAAAGCTAAAAATGCTGAAAGAATAAAACGTCCATACTATTTCCGAAACTTCATTAAATTTAAGATTCTTAAGCTCTTATGACATGACAGCCATTTTAGTTTCGTTTAATTTATTATTGTAAAATAGCAACATAACGCACTCACAATTATATTTTAGATTAGTGTTTTCCTTTTAATTACTTAAATTTGAGCTTTTATCGCAGCACTCAGTTAACTACTAAGGTAAGTGGGAAGTCAGTATATGGCAAAAAGCCTATATGAGTACCATTGATTAAAATAATAATAGTTAGTAATTTTAAAGTGCATTGCAAAATTACAAGTTAATGTATAATCTAATCATATAATTATTTTTAAATAGTTTAGCAAATAAGAAATGAAAATATGAATAAAATAAACTACCGTGAAGATACGCCTTATTCTATCTTTTTTTAATGTTGATAGTGGTATTAGGATAGTGCTGTAAGACTAACTATATCCTCCAAATAATGTATGCTTATTTTAACGTTTTATAATATTCCCAAACACACGTACAACGAACAAATAAAATTAAAGGAATGTTTTCTCAATAGGCACGTTTTCGCGATTGACCTGGTATCGATGTTAACAAAATGTTCATGACCAAGACGATATCAGAGCTCAGTTTGGTAACGCTTTCCTTGCCCAGACCAAAGAGAATGGTTACACGACCAATGAGCTGAGAATTTGTGAGCCAATTTTAAAACAGTATCCCTACCTAAGTTAGATTTAAATAAGTATAGCTTCGTATTCAATGGATTTTAAGTTTTTGTAAATTAAAATAGACAGTAATAAATTACATAGAAATATGTATAGGTATATGTGGGTACTTAAAACCCGTTTAGTTATGGTTAAAAGAGCCTACTATATGATTTATGCCAATTTAATATGACATACGCACCTCGGTTTTTCTCAAAGTAATTTTTGGAAATATATACATTTAGCTTGACATGTGTAAATATTAGGACTAATAAAAATAAGCACAAATCTAACTAAAAATAAAATTAAAAAGGTAATTTTTCGTCAATTTGTAGTGCATGTATTATGATTACATAAATCCACCTACCAGCTGTTAGATCTACTTCACCTCAACCGCCACTTTTGTTTGGGAAACACATCTCAAAATTGTTTTCACACTCCACCTTGGTCAAAACCACTTGTTCGAAAACACTCGATACCAAGACATAACCAAGTCAATCGTGAAAACTCCCCTGTTATCACCATCTCCAATTAAATATTTAGCGAGAATGTGTTAACAAGTATTATTTTCATGAAACCACAACATTAAGGAGTGTTTATAACTAAATTTTTTCAATCACTCAAACAACCATTGGGAGAAGAAATCTCGAGTACTTTATTTTAATAAAACTACTAACACAAAAATTATAGAAATTACGATAGAAAAATACAAGAACCCCTTCTTTAGCCACTTCATTTAGCCAGCCAGGAAGGCATGCCCATTTTTCGTTTCCACTATGGCACGGCGTATATGATATGAGTCATGTAGATCCCGTCAGGGTAAAACAAGTTAACTTTCATTGTAAGATGGTCTTACCTTGTAGAACTACACTATGGCTGCATCTTAAAAATTGCATGCCATCGTACAGTCAGCCATACAAGTTGGTATCATTCACATTATAGAGGGTATACACTGTTGAAGTTACAAAACATTATAGACAAAGAGAAAGCATACCAAACAAGGCTGAAGTCCATTGAATTCACGAAGATATTTGAGAGTCGTGGATTGTGAAAACACACGATTGAATCAGAATTATTTTTAGAACTAGACTATGTTAGATAGTCGAACATAATCAAAGGACAAACTTGACATCTAGAACTACGTTAATTAGATTACAATTTAATGAATTTATGAATTTTATAATGAATGTATTTTAGCAAAATATACTAGCATCGAGCTATTATTTACTTGTGTGGGGGAGAGTTTGGATGGCTGATAGCTCACTTAAACTTCAATTGTTAGTTTTATTATATAAAATATAAGAACAAGCAACGTTATTTGGGAATAGCAAAATACAATCACACACAATTTATTGAGATACAGATTAGTACAAGTATCTAACAACATTGGATATGTATAATATTGATTGGTTGCAATCATTTACCTCCATAATATTGGATGGGCATCAGAAGCTAAATGTTTAGAGCTGTCATCTACACCATTATGTAAAAGAAAAGGAAATTTTTGGGTATTTCCTTCTCTTTTACACACATACAAGGCAATGGGGCATATTGACATTGTTTGTTAATTTATATTGATATATGAGACACATTAATGCATGTGATAGTTAACTGATATAAATTTGTTAATAAAAGGTTTGCACAGCATAAGTGAGTTTGAAACTCGTGACTTGTTTCTTTAAATGAGTTGATGGAGCCTAATATATACCATGATTTTGTAAGGACGCCCGTTTTAGAAGCCCTTTCTTCGTATCAGAATCCTCCCATATTCCGTTTTTTTTTTAGTAATAGTATTTGGGTAGGATAAAATACCTTCCTTAAGATATAAGGTATTCCAGAACATGTTTCCTAATAACATCATGGTATTAGTAATAAATAATTCCTATAATGCTATAACCCAAATAAAAGTTTGAGCATAAGAGGCCTACTACACAAAGATTTTCATTAAAACAGATGTAATCTAGTTATTAGCTACCGGTACCTTATTTCATTAACCAAACAAACATTCATTCTAATATGATTTATTTAACTTGCTCTGAAACAAACCAAAAAGTGCGTATCCAACTTTAAATATATTGTAGCCTTGGTAAAATGTGAACAATATTGATGATATTTTTAACATATCAGAGATTTTATTCGCATTTGTACACCGCCACCTATGAAACTAGATTATATATTCTTTAATGTAAATGTTTATTGACTTAAGTTTGATCCATTACTTCATTATTTTCAATCATCAGGAGTCAAAGGCACTCATCTCGGTTTTTCAAATGTTGAGGCGGATTGGAGTCCTGTCTGTCGGAAGGGGGGCTGGGGGGGTAGACAGTAGACACTGCTCCCCTCCCCCTCCTTAAGAGATAATTCCGTAAGTTTAATCTTGTGGGAGGGAAGTTTAGAGTATTATATGTTGATTATGAGTTTCAAAAGCCAATTTAATCACACAAAAAGTTTATGAAAAATTAACAAAAATTAAAATTTAGTTGTAGATGAACCTATTGAAAAGAAACATATTTTTCATAAGTTTACTGAACAGAAAAAAATGAAAATAAAGCTGTTGAATAGGGAATGGGAGGAAATCTAAGTACATTTGTTAATTTTTATCTCTATTAACTTTGCTATTGATGATTCAACGTTATTGGTAGGTAACAAATTGCTACCAAATCTAAAGTATACAATTTAATTTTTTCATAAAAAACGTAAGTATAGCGGAGTGATAAGGGAGATTGAAGC